>CM037634.1:30679800-30720683 GCA_015227895.2 Colaptes auratus | reverse complement strand
CCTGGTACAGATGGGTAATGGTTGGACTTGATGATCTTGAAGGTCTTTTCCCACCACAGTGATCCTGTGAAGCCCCCTGGCAGCAACACAGGCCTCTGCCTGCTGAGGAGGCCCCACCCTGTCCCTCCTCAGTGCTGCCCATTTCACAAGGACATCTGTGTATTGGGTTCTGCTGGTTCTAGCCCCAAGAACTGGAGACCAGCAGAGCCTGCAGGGTGCAAACTCTTCAGTCCCAAGCAAGCAGAGTGTTGTCACTATGTGGTCAGGTGAGGCATTTGCTGTATGAAGCCTTCAGCCATGCTGTAATCGCAGCAGAAGCATCACATGGTGTGGCTGAGCACCAGCCAAAATTACTGAAGAGCACCTGGGAAAATCCCTTAACCTTTCAACAAACAGGTGCTGCCCCCAAAAAGGGGAGGCAGGATTCCCAGCTAGGCTTAGAAAGCTTAGTACAAACAGGGGCACTTGCTGCTGAGTGGCAGAAAAGGGAAGAAAGGTGAGAAGGAAGAGGAGGTTAAGTAACTTTCAAGATCTGGAGAAGCAGCCCAGAGCATCTACCTGCTGCTAAGGCAGGCCAGGAAGAAACAGACTGGGTTTGGTTGGAAAGCTTCATTCCACAGAACCACAGCATGCCAGCTGGGAAGGGGCCCCAAGGACCAGCTGCTCCAACCTTGCCAGCTGACAGTGGAGTTGAAAGGAGCTGGCCCAGCACCCTGCCAAGCTGAGCCCTCAAACTGCCCAAGGGAGAGGACTCCACCACTGCCCTTGGGAGAGGATTCAGTGCCTGACTGTGCTCAGGGGGAACATTTCCTTCTGGAGCCCACTGGGAATCTCCCCAGCAGTCACTTGTCCCCATCACCTCTTGTCTTCTCCATGGGACTCCTTGTACAAAGGGAGTCTCCATCCTCCTGGCAGCCACCCTTGGTGTGCTGGTCCATGAGAGAAGATCTTCCCAGAGCCTTCTCTTCTCAAGGCTGAACAAACAGCTCTTTCAGCCCTCCTCATGGGGCAGGTGACCCTTAAAGGTATGCCTGAGTTGAAAGACTGATGCAAAATTACTCTCCCCCCAGCATATTTCTCTCCCAATGTCAGAGCTGTGTTTGTGTTGTTTGTGGGGAAGCAGGTTTCTACTGCTAGAACATCCAACTGCTAGAGCAGGTCCAGAGGAGGGCACAAGGTGATCAGAGGGCTGGAGAACCTCCCCTATGAGGACAGGCTGGGAGAATTGGGGCTGTTCAGCCTAAGGAGAGAAGGCTACAGAGAGACCTTAGAGCAGCCTTCCAGTACCTGAATGGGTTCCAGGAGAGCTAGGGAGGGACTTTTGACAAGGAGTGATAGGATGAAAGGCAATGGATTGAAGCTGGAAGAAAACAGATTTAGACTGGAGATGAGGAAGAAATTCTTCCAGTGAGGGTGGGGAGACTCTGGCACAGGGTGCCCAGGGAGGCCCTGGAGGTGTCCAAGGCCAGGCTGGATGAGGCCTTGAGCACCTGGGCTGGTGGGAGGTGTCCCTGCCCATGGCAGGGGGTTGGCACTGGATGAGCTTTAAGATCTCTTCCAACCCATTCTCTGTCTCTATGAACTGTGGCTGTAGAAGCAATCTGCTGAACTTCAGCAACCTGTTCCCTGTGTTCTCTGCCAGCTAATGCAAAGAAATCTCATTGCCAACAGAAAGGATGGCAGTGACTGGAGCTTGTTTGCTGTGGGGAACAGAAAATGATACCATGAATGAGTTGAGCTCATGCCCTCCTTGGATGGAGGGCAAACATGGATTGGTACCAGGCTGTTTAGCAGAGTCATTTATCTGTGTCTAGCTGCACTCCACTCACTCACAATAACTCTTCTCAGCAGTTAGGCATTCAGAATTAATTAAACCTTGGGAGAAAATATGTTAAGCCTCCAGAAAGTCTGAACAACTATGGATTTATGCAGTGTCCCCAGCACAGACTGAAACACTGCAGAACACTCCTGCTGTCCAAACACGTTAAGGTCCTGAAGCAACAACAAACAACACAGGAGGTGAGAAGGAAACCAAACCCCTTTACCAAACAACAGAGGGCAGGCCATGAAGAACAGCAAAGTTGTTTAGTTCTAAAGGAGTGTGGCATGATTCTGTTTCAGTCTGGAACTGAGAGGGGATCTTATTAATGTTTGAACATCTGAAAGGTAGGAGATAAAAAGAAGGGGCCCAGCTCTTTCCAGTGGTGTCCCATGATAGGATAAGTGGCAACAGACACAAACTGGAAGACAGAAAGTCTCATCTCAAAGTGAGGAGGCCTGGAGCAGGCTGCCAGAGAGGTTGTAGAGTCTCTTACCCTGGAGACTCTCAAGACCCCCACCTGTTTGCATCCTGTGTGACCTGCCCCTGGCGATCCTGCTTTGGCAGGGCAACTGGAGACCATCATCAGAGGTCCCTTCCAAGCCCTGCCATGCTGGGACTCCATAAAGTGGAAAGCTTCCTGACCTCACAGGCAGAAAGCCCTCCTTTCCCATTGTGCCATCAGTCCCACATAAGCAGACCTTGTACTCAGGAAGAGACACACCTGGTCCCTTCGCCTGGCAGGAGGGCATGAGCACAGCTGCAGTTCAGCACCCACCCAAGTAAACAAACCACCCAGGAGCCCTGCAGTCATCAAGCCAAAAAGAAGATGATAGCTAAGGCAGGAGATGCCACACATCCCAGCAAAGTCAATAGCTCTGCCCCTGAGCTTGGTGTAAGGGAAAGGAACCTGAATTGCCCAAGCTAAAGAAAAGCCTGCAAAGCCCTAAGCCCTCTTCTGCCTCTAGAGCACAAGATCCAAAGACCAAGAAGCTAAGTGAGAAGAGAGCACTAGGATCTTCCTACACAGCACAGCCCTAACAGCTGGAGACAGGTAAACCATAGGCATAGAACCCTGCAACTGTTGAGGCTGGCGAGGGCCTTGAGATCACCAAGTCCAACCTCTCACCCGGAGCTCACAGCCCCACCACTGCTGCTGAGCCACTGCCACTAATCCACCTCCCTCAGCACCACATCCACCTGGCTTTGAAATGCCTCCAGGGATGGGGACTCCACCACCTCCCTGGGCAGCCTGGGACAGTGCCTGAGAAGCCTTTTTTGGGAAGAACTTCTTACAGGCTTCCAAGCTGGGCACAGGCTGGCACAACCTGAGCCCATTTCCTCTTGCAAGTGAGAAGAGACCAACCCCCACCTCACTGCAGCCTCCTGTGAGGCAGCTGTGAGGGCAATGAGGTCTCCCCTCAGATACCAAGAACGAAGACAACCCTCATGTGAACAGGATTCACGAGGAGTCCCTCACTGCAAAACAGCAGATCAAACCACGCTTTCCTCTGGCCTCCTCACTACAGCACAGGTTTTGCTGGGGGGGTTTGCAAGTTTTGCTCTCTTGCAAACACAAGCAGTGAGCTTTGCTTTCACAGACCAGAGACTGCAGCCACTGCCCCACCAGCAGATGAAGCAGAAAGGGGCCACAAGGGACACAAAGCACCTTCAGAGGTGAAGACAATTAAAGACATCTCCCTAAAGAATGTGCTGACAGAAATCAAAGTATCTGGGCAGGAAGGTTGTGTGTTGGACGTTGCACACAGATGTCTTCTGCAGATACCTTTGTCTAGAGCAGCACAACAAACTCTGCATGGAACAGAAAAGTGGCAAAGAATGAATGAAAGGTGGGGAGAGGGGACAGTGCAGAGGAGCAGAGCAGACGGAACCCAAGGTGTCACACTGAAAACACAGCATGCAGGAAAGCACCTGAACCAAGGACCTAGCTGAAGACAGCCTGAAAAGAGAGTCTCCAGGGAGACCTCAGAGCAGCCTTCCAGTACCTGAAGGAGGCCTACAAAAGAGCTGGGGAGAGACTTTTTACAAGGTCTTGCAGCGACAGGATGAGAGGGAATGGATTGAAGCTAAGGATGGGAGATGTAGACTGGAGATGAGGAAGAAATTCTTTCCAGTGAGGGTGGGGAGACTCTGGCACAGGCTGCCCAGGGAGGCTGTGGCTGCCTCCTCCCTGGAGGTGTCCAAGGCCAGGCTGGATGAGGCCCTGAGCAACCTGGCTGGTGGAGGTGTCCCTGCCCATGGCAGGGGCTGGAACCATCTTTAAGATCTCTTCCAATCCAAAGCATTCTTGAATCTTAAGTTTTTCTGACCCAAGGCTCACTTAAAACTCCAGAATGCATCAGAATCCTTTTCCACACTCGGGCAGCCACAGCTTGCAAGGCAAAAAGGGCTGCATGAGGCTGTGCACACAGGCACTACGCCGCTGCAGAAGGCCAAGCCTCCTGCACTGCGAGGTGGGTTTTGGAGCCATCGGTTTTTGGAGCAATTAAAGCTTAACACATTTCTCTCATTTATTTTTGGGGGCAGGAAGGATTCTGTTCCACCCTTGCTGGCAATCAGCTCTGCTGTACTCCTGCAATTTCCAGGACCCCCTGGGCAACAGCCATTTGCTTCAACTTTCAGAGAAGATTCTTACAACACAAAAGCTTCTGCACTGACTTTAGGTTTTGGTAGGAAGTGTCCAGCTGAGCTAATATTTAGGGGCAAATTTCCTCTGGCACTCTTTCAAGCTTCTCCCCCCCTTCCTCAGAGCAGCTTTCCTTGCCTGCCTCTTACTCCTCAGAATCAATAACACCCAGCCAAATGCTGCCAATATTTAATTAGGGTCCGGACTAAGTTTCCCATCCAAGTTCAGGAAGGAAGTTCTCTCCCTGTAAACAACCAAACTCCAAACAGACCAAGAGCAATCTTCACCTGCTCTAGGACTGAAAAACAATCCCAGGCACGCTTTATGCCAAAGAAAAAACCCATCAGCGCGCACACCCACGTGCTGTCTTCCCCTTTTAGCAGCTTCCTCGCATAGCAGATGAGGTCAGCAGGCTACACTCCCGATGAAACCCCAAATCCAAACGAGGGGTCACACAAGCAGCACGCTCCCGAAGAAACACTTGACAGGCTGCTGGCTCCTCCTCTACCCGTGAGCTCCTTCTGCATGACACCGAGACCGCTGCTGTGGGCCTCTGGAGCGCTGCCTTCCCCCCCTGCGTGACTCAAACCCTTTTTTTTTTCCCCCGGTGCATCCTCCAGCCAAGAGCCAGCGACCAAGGACTCCCCGGGCCCCGAGCCAGCAACTCCCTGACAGCTTTCACCAGCGAAGTGCAAGCGGAGAAACGCCAGGATTTGGGAGAGCCGGGAGGATTTCATCAACGACCGTCACAACTCGAGCTTCCCACAGCAGGCAGCGCTGCCGGAAAAGCCGGTTCCTAAAATGAGGGAAGCGAGCAGCCGGTGGCTGCGGGGCCGGTTCCCGGCGTCAGGAGCCTGCTGTGCCCTGCTGACCCCCAGAGAAAGAGCCGCGGGTCCCCGCCTCGGGGGCGCTCCCCTGGCAGCTGCCCTGAGCGCGGGCGGCCGCCGCGGCCGCGGCGCCGAGCGAAGGCGGCGGGCGGAGACACCGGCGCTGCGGAAAGGGACGGAACCACGCCGGGGCAGGGCCACCCCTCGCCCCACCGACAGCACGGACCGCCCCCCTCGCCGGGCCGCAGGAGCCCCCCTGCTCCCGGCACCTCTCGCCCAGCCCCGCGGCGTGGGGCTGCGCGGGGCCGTCCCGTCCCATCCCGTCCGAGCCGGGGCCGTCCCCCGCGGCGGGCCAGAGCGTGGCGGCGGACGAGCCCACGGCCTCCGCGGGCCTACCCCTCCCCTACGCTGCCCTGCGGGACGAGCCCGGAGCTCCGTGCCCGCGGCGGGCAGCCCGGCCCCAAGCCCGGCCGGCACCAGGAAGCGGCACCGCCACGCCGCGCCGGGGCACGCCGCCCCCTCGCCGCGCCCGGCCCGAGCCTCGCTCGCCTTACCCGCTGCAGAATCCGCCGGAGCATGGTGGCGGAGCCCGGATGCCAGCGGGCGGCCGCGGCCAGGCCGAGAGAGAAGCCGCGGGGCCCCCAGGCAGCGCCGCCCCCGCCCCGCAGGAGCCCGGCGCGGCCCCGCTCGCCCCGTGACAGCCGCCGGGGGCGGCACCGCGCCGCTCCGCCCCGGGGAGGGACCAGCCCGCACAGACCGCGGCCCAGGGAAGGGGAAATGAGCGAGAGAGGCCGGAGGTTGCCCGGGAGGAGGATGCTAGGCCGGCCGCGGCTGCCTTTCAGGCCGGGGTGGCTGCGGCGGCTGCTCCCCGGGGCTGCTCTCTGCTCCTCGCTCCCTGCTGGCTGCTCCCCGGGGGCTGTTCTGGGGGCCCAGGCCAGGGCTGCTTTCCGCCGCGCCAGGCCCAGCACCGCAGCTCTCGGTGCGCCGCCGGCTCTCTGATCTTACGTCTGCCGAGGCAGGGGGAGAAGGAAGGGGGGACGGCGGTGTCGACCCCCCGCCCTCGCCGCCCGGGCAGGGAGGAGACCTGACGGCTGCCCAGACCCAACGATTAGGCGCTCCCGCAGCGGCTGCCCCCCCTCGCGTTGCCTTGCCTGCTCCAGAGGAAGGCAACAAACTGCAGCTGGAACTCGCAGCTGAGGGCTGGCTGCGTGAGGCGGAGGCAGCGCCGAGCCTGGCGGTCCTGCAGGTTTGCAAGCACTGAGGCAGTGCTCCTTAAAGAAGGGTGGTTGAAGCAAACTTGCTTGCCTAATTCACTGGAAATTTAATTCTGAAGGACCAGGTGCTTCATTGAAGCCCTGAACTGAAAAGGTGACCTTGTGGTGTGAGCCATTAGGTGTTCTTTAAATGCCAGAGGAGAGCATTCTGCTCAGAAAACCCCACCTGCTTTCCAAAGTAATACAAAGTACAGCCTCAAAACACCAGTGCAGCCAAGAAAGAAGCTGTGTCTGTACGTGCTGAGGCAAAAATCCACAGGAGATGTAGCAGGAGAGTTGAGTGGCCAGCAGATTGAGAGCTGATTCTGTCCCTCTGCTCCGCTAACACCCTCCCAGGGGTCCTGTGTCCAGCTATGGGACCTCCAACACAAGAAGGACACAGACCTGATGGAGCAGGTCCAGAGGAGCGACACGAAGATGATCAGAGGACAGGCTGAGAGAGTTAGGGTTGTTCAGCCCAACAGGTCCTCAGTTCCTCACTTGAGGTACTCCGAGGTGACCTAATTGTGGCCTTCCAGTACCTGAAGGGGGCCTACAAAGGCTGGGAAGGGACTTCTCAGGACATCAGGTAGTGACAGGACTAGGGGGAGTGGAATGAAGCTGGAGGTGGGGAGATTCAGGCTGGAGGTGAGGAGGAAGTTCTTCCCCATGAGAGTGGTGAAGCCCTGGAATGGGTTGTCCAGGGAGGTGGTTGGGGCCCCGTCCCTGGAGGTGTTTAAGCCTGGCCAGCCTGATCTAGTGTGGGGTGTCCCTGCCCATGGCAGGGGGGTTGGAACCTTGTGGTCCCTTCCAGCCCTGACTGATACTATGATGAAACAGAAGAGGTCATTAAAGGCATGGAGAGCAGCTATTTGCTCCTCCAGTGGCTCACTGCTGACCCAGGAGGCCGCATGGCAGATCATCATTTATCTTCCTCATTAACAAGGAAATCACAGCTAGAAAATGCATTAAGAGAGGATTCTGTCAGGATAGGACTAGGCTGCAGAGCAGCTCAAACCTCTCTTGCCACTGAGTGGCACACAGCTTCCTCCTCCACTCCCTCCTTTCAACAAGGGAGGAAGGAATCAGCAGGTACCCCCAGGCAACTCAAAGACAAAAATAACAGAATCATAGATTCCCAGGATGGGTTGGGTTGGAAGGGACCTTCAAGATCACCCAGTGCCAACCCCCTGCCATGGGCAGGGACACCTCCCACCAGCCCAGCTTGCTCAAGGCCTCCTCCAGCCTGGCCTTGAACAGCTCCAGGGAGGGGACATCCACAGCCTCCCTGGGCAACCTGTGCCAGGGTCTCCCACCCTCACTGGAAAGAATTTCTTCCCAATCTCCAGTCTCCATCTGCCCTCCTCCAGCTTCAATCCATTATCTCTATTAACAACAACAAATTGCTCCAGTGATAGTTTTATCCACTCACCCCAAGACTGAGTCACTGTGTGCCACGGGGCTTTGCTGGAGGAGCTGGAGAGACAGGCACTGGAACCAGAGAAAGCCCAGGAGCACACAGGAGAACTTAAGTGATAAATATGTATGAGACCATGTAAAAAATAAACCTGATCTGAATGTGGCCAAAATCTGAGCAGATCTGCCACTGAGTCACACACAGCACTCTCCCCCAAAGCCTCAGAGCAGACATGATTCTGCAGACAGCTGAAAGCCTGCCACAAAACAAACACAGTCCAATTCCACCCCGAAGAGCTGTGGTGATACCACAGCCATTCTTACCCTCTTGCTTCAGAGATGTCAGCTCTTGCTGGCAACTTTCCTAGGCACTTTCCGTAAATCAGAGAAATCATGGAATTGTTTGGGTTGGAAAAGACCTCTAAGGTCATTGAGCCCAACCAGCAGCCCAGCACCACCACAGCCCCCAAGTGCCATGGCTACAGGCTCCTTGAACACCTCCAGGCATGGGGACTCCACCACCTCCCTGGGCAGCCTCTGCCAGTCCCTGACCACTCTTGCACCAAAGAAGTTGTTCCTCATCTCCAACCTAAGCCTCCCCTGGCACAATTTCAGGCTATTTCCTCTCCTATCACCTGAGACAAGGAGCAGAGCCCAACCCCCAGCTCACTGCAATCTCCTTGCAGGGAGCTGTGGAGAGCAATGAGGTCTCCCTCAGCCTCCTCTTCCCCACACTGAACACCCCCAGCTGCCTCAGCTACTCCTCCCCAGCCCTGCTCTCCAGACCCTTCCCCAGCTTGGTTGCTCTTCTCTGGACCTGCTCCAGCCCTCAGTGTCCTCCTTGCAGTGAGGGGCACAAAGCTGAACCCAGGATTCAAGGTGTGGCCTCAGCAGTGCCCAGTCCAGGGGCACCATCACTGCCCTATTTGAACCTTATTGTTGCTAAAATGAAATTCCTAACAACTTCTCCCAGCTTTGCATCATCTTCAGTCTGCTGACAATAACCTCCTCAGAGGAGCCTGCCCCTTCCCAGCCTTCTCAGGTTTGCACAGCTCCACAGCTGAAGGCATTCTTGGCAACCCCCACGGTGCTGCAGTGCAGCAGGGTGAGGGCCTGGCCACCTGAAAGGCAATGCTGGGACTCCTTGCAGCCTCCTTCCTGCAAGGAGAAATGCTGTGGCCAAAGCCTCAATGGGAATCATTTCCAACAAGGGGAGACTGATGTTGCTGTCTCGTCATCACGACACCAGTTTCATTTCTGGACAAGTTGAAGTGATTTTCTCTCTTTCTGAAGAGCCTGATCAAAACTGTCTCATCCAAGACCTGCATCTCTTTACCCTTTCCTTGGAGGCCAAACCCCAGACACAGGGGAAAAGGACTCACTTTGCATGTTTCTGACTCTAGCCTCGTGTCACAAGCACCTGGCCACGCTGTACTCTGCAAACTGGCAGCAGTTCCAAGCCTGACCTGTGTGATGGACCTCTGGCACTAGCTGCAAGATGTTCAGTGTCTGCAGTGCTGGTGTGCACTCAATGGCCTTGCAGCCAAATATAGCCACCCTAAGCACACATATTTCATAGATCCAGAGAACTCTCAAGGCTGTAAGAAACCTCTGAGATGCTCATAGAATCATGGAATGGGTTGGGCTGGAAGGGACCTCGAAGTACATCCAGCTCCAACCACCCTGCCATGGGCAGGGACACCTCCCACCAGCCCAGCTTGCTCAGGGCCTCATCCAGCCTGGCCTTGAACACCTCCAGACAGGAGGCTCCCACAGCCTCCCTGGGCAGCCTGTGCCAGAGTCTCCCCACCCTCACTGGAAAGAATTTCTTCCTCATCTGCAGCTTCAATCCATTCCCTCTCACCCTATCACTCCCAGCCCTTGTCAAAAGTCTCTCCCCAGCTCTCCTATAGCCCCCTTCAGGTACTGGAAGGCCTGAAAATATTGACTGAAAGATCTTCTGTGAAAACCTCCTCTTCAGTCAAAGTGTTTCAAATCTTCTGAGTCTCCTGAGCACACACTGGACCCCCAACCCATGTGGTGTCCAATGTGTGCTGTGCTCATACTGTGGAGGTAATAACTGAAGACCACGTGCACATCCCTATGGATCTGACAACTGAAGACCAATTACTTCCATGCTGCCAAGAGCCTTATCACTTCCCCATCACAGTACTTCTACTTCCCTCACCAGGCTTCAGTTTTCCCCAGAAGCTTCACAGACCACTCGTCAGCTGGTGATGGCCAGCGCTCAGAGGGGCAGCAACAGCAGCAAACCTGTGCTGCTCTCCTGGCACCTCCTTGCCAACGGCTGCATCATTTTAGCCAACGAATTTTCTCCTCCTTCTCCCCCAGCTCCCCACAAGAAGCAGCCAGAGGCACCTAGTTAGCACTGAAAACATCTGAGCACGTTATTAATATTTAAGCAAGTATGGAGGAACTGAAAAGCAGCATAATTTAGTGGGAAGAGCTGGGCAGCCTTTTCCTGGGAGCTGATCCCTGTGCCCTGCATCATGGAAAATAAAAGCCCTTTTTCTTATCAGGCACTCAGTGAGATTGTTCCCTGCTACTCTCTGAAAGGTCATCTCTGGTGGTTAATGTGTAACTCACCAACGTGTCAGCTCTTCCCTAAAGCGTTCATTCAGGCTCTGCAGGGAAATTCCCTCTGGTGTCTGTGCCAGAGCAAAGGTAGCTGGCAGCTGCAGCTCCACAAACTGGGATTTCAGCTGCAGGGCCAGCTTGGGAACGTCTGTCTGCCATCCCTGCCTTGCCTCTGGCTGCTTCTTCACACTCAGTGCTGCTCTGCAACTGTTGTTGGGGCTGTGCTGCAAATCAGGTCACTGAGCTGATCCAAGTTAAAAATACTCTTTGTTATGTACAGCTGTTCATCATACAGGTTCCTGTTCCTGGCCCTGGCAGGAGCACGGCAGGAACCGCAGTGCTGGTCCCCTGGCACGGAGAGAGAGTCTGGGGTGGTTCAGAGAGCCAGAGAATGGTTTGGGTTGGAATGGACCTGGAAGAGCATCTAGTCCCAGCCCCCCTGCCACGGGCAGGGACACCTTCCGCTCAACCAGGCTGCTCCGGGCCCCATCCAACCTGGCCCAGGGTTTTGGACACAAATGTCCAGGGAATCAGACTACCTGTAGAAAATGCTTGCTGTGCTGCAGGGCCTGACCCAGTCTCTGGGTTTGCACTGAGTTGAGAGTTTGCTCAAGGCCTCATCCACCACCTTGAACACCTCCAGGGAGGGGGCATCAATCTCCTCCAGTGCCCCACAAGGTTCTGGTGACATTGACAAGAGGAATGAATGACCTCTAAACTGTACTGATGAGGCTGTTCCAGAGTGAAGCTCAAGCAGGGATGTTCAGCAAGTTATTGCACAGAAAATGCGAAGGACCAAGCTCTACAGCTCCCTGAAAGGCTGTTGAAGGGGTGGGGGTTGGTCTCTTCTCACAAGTCACAAGTGACAGGACAAGAGAAAAGTGCTGCCAAGTTAGTGCAGGGGAGGTTAGGCCAGACATGAGGGAAAACTTCTGTCCCAAAAGGGTTCTGAGAGACTGGAACAGGCTGCCCAGGGAAGTGGATGAATCCCCATCCCTGGGTGGATTTAAAGGCCATCAAGCAGAGAGTGTAGCTGTGGCCCTGGTAGAGTTAGATAATGGTTGGACTTGATGATCTTAGAGGTGCTTTCTGACCATGGTGATTCTGTGAACTGCTGGCTCAAATGGTGCCTCCCTCACTAAGAAGGGTGGCACACAGTCAGGGCTCTGCCAGGGGAGGTTCAGGCTGGATGTGACGAAGAAATTCTTCCCAGCAAGAGAGATTGGCCACTGGGATGTGCTGCCCAGGGAGGTGGTGGAGTCCCCATCCCTGGAGGTGTTCAAGAAGAGCCAGGATGAGACACTCAGTGCCATGGTTTAGCTGTTTAGATGGTGTTGGGTGATAGGTTGGACTGGATGACCTCTGAGGTCTTTTCCAACCTGGTTAATTCTGTATTCTGTAATAAAGCACCAAGCAACAGAACCTTCCCACAGAGGGACTGCCCTGCTGTTACACAATAAATGAAACAGGAAGAGCTGCTCCACACCTGAGTGCTGCAGGAGCAGCAGCTACACACATGCAGGTGGCAGAATGTACAGAGCTCTGGGTGTTCCTCTGCCCTGCCCTGGGGAGCACAGCTGGCTATTGTGCCCAGTTCTGGGCTCCCCAGGTCAAGAGGGACAGGGACTGGAAAGAGCCCAATAGAGGCTGTGAGGATGCTGAAGGACTACAACAGCTGTGTGATGAGGAGAGGCTGAGAGCCCTGGGGCTGGTCAGCCTGGAGAAGAGAAGGCTGAGAGGGGATCTGGGCAATGGCTATCAATGCCTGAGGGGTGGGGGGCAAGAAGGGGCCAGGCTCTTGTCACTGGTGTCCTGTGATAGGGCAAGGGGCAAGGGACACAAACTGCAACCCAGGAGGTTCTACCTCTCAGCTTGAGGAGAAACTTCTTCACTGTGAGGATAACAGAGCCCTGGAGCAGGCTGCCCAAGGAGGTTGTGGAGTCTCCTTCCCTGGAGACTCCTTCTCCTTCCCTTTCCAACCCCACCTGGCTGTGTTCCTGTGTGCCCTGCCCTGGGTGATGCTGCTCCAGCAGGGGCTGGACTGGACACTCTCCAGGGCTCTCTTCCAACTCCTGCCATGCTGTGGTTCTGTATACACACACACACATCCTCACACACCCCCTCACACACACAGAGGCCATCTCTCCGCTGAAAAGAAATGCAAACCGTGTCACCCTTAGGAGCTCTGGCTGCCCTGCCGAGCCTGCGTGCGGCGGCGGCGCGCCGGTGAGAGCAGCAACCACCGGAGCCCATAGAGGGAGCAGGTCGCCTGCTTTTCCTGAGCCGCCGCAGCCTCAGGCCCCCGGGCAGAGCACGGGCAAAGGCACAGCGTGAACGTCTCTCACGGAGGAACGCCCGGGGCCAGGGCAGCTCCTGCCTCTCGGGCCACGGCCAAAGGAGGCTACAGACCCACATCTACCATCGTTTCCCTCTGAG
Source organism: Colaptes auratus (assembly GCA_015227895.2). Lineage (NCBI taxonomy): Eukaryota > Metazoa > Chordata > Aves > Piciformes > Picidae > Colaptes > Colaptes auratus. The sequence goes on along the minus strand of CM037634.1, from coordinate 30,707,687 downwards.
AGCCCTGGGGCTGTTCAGCCTGGAGAAGGCTGGGAGGGGACCTGAGCAATGGCTATCAATATCTGAGGGGTGGGGGGCAAGAAGCAGGGGCCAGGCTCTTGTCACTGGTGTCCTGTGACAGGACAAGAGGCAGTGGACACAAACTGGGACCCAGGAGATTCCACCTCAACATGAGGAGAAACTTCTTTGGTGTGAGGGTGCTGGAGGCCTGGAGCAGGCTGCCCAGAGAGGCTGTGGAGTCTCCTGGAGAATTTCCAGACCCTCCTGGATGTGTTCCTGTGTGAGCTGCCCTGGTGCTCCTGCTTTGGCACTGGGGTTGGACTCAATGATCTCCAGAGGTCCCTTCCAATCCCTGCCATGCCTGATTCACACTTTGTGCCCTGCAGGAAGTGAAGAATCTCTCAGTGTTTTCACCCTTCTGCAGTCCCTGGGGGCTCTCTGCACTTCAGCTCCTTCTCTGCACCTTGAGGATGGAATTTGCTTGATCAGAAATGGAGCAGAATTTCCTCTACCAATACCTGCCTGGAAGTAAGAGAGGACTGCAGGAAGAAAAAGCCTGGAATTCCCTGCTGAAGAAAAGGACTAAGTAGAAAATGTGCAACTGTGTGGCTCAGACATGCAGGAACTGCATCCAGGACAGAGCACACACAGATCTCAAGAGCTGGTTGTTGTCAGCAGAGGCTGTGTGCCCTGGGCAGCAAAGCAGGGAGAGCACAGCACAGGGAGGGGATTCTGCCCCTCTGCTCAGAGCCCACCTGCAGCACTGCCTCCAGCTCTGGGGGCCCCAGCACAAGAAGGACCTGGAGCTGCTGGAGAGGCTCCAGAGGAGGCCACAAGGATGACAGAAGCCATCAATGGGCACTGGCAGCCCAGAAGGCCAATGGCAGCCCAGCTGCCAGTGCCCATTGCCAGAGATGGAGAGAGGGGATCCTGCCCCTCTGCTCTGGGGAGACCTCACCCCCACAGCACTGCCTCCAGTTCTGGGGCCCCCAGCAGGAGAAGGACACAGAGCTGTGGAGAGAGGCCAGAGGAGGCCACAGAGATGCTCCAAGGGCTGGAGCAGCTCTGCCCTGAGCACAGGCTGAGGGAGCTGGGGCTGTGCAGCCTGCAGAGCAGAAGGCTCCAGGGGCACCTCAGAGCTGCTGCCAGCACCTGAAGGGATCCTGCAGGAAGGCTGCAGAGAGACTTTTGCTGAGGGGGTCTGGAGCCAGGCCAAGGGGGAAGGGTTTGGAGCTGAGGCAGAGCAGGGTCAGAGTGGAGCTGAGGAAGAAGTTGTTCAGCAGGAGGCTGCTGAGGCTCTGGCCCAGGCTGCCCAGGGAGGCTGTGGCTGCCTCCTGCCTGGGGGTGTTGAGGGCCAGGCTGGATGAGGCCCTGAGCAGCTGAGTCTGGCTGAGAGGTGTCCCTGGGCATGGAGGGAGGTTGGAGGAGATGAGCTCTGAGCTCCCTTCCAGGCTGAGCCACTCTGGGATTCTGTGGTTCAGCCTTTGAGGCTAAAAGACTCCAGTGACTCCAACCAAGCTCTTGGGGAGCACTGTCCTTCCTAAGATCCTTGCCTGAGCAGCAGAATCGTTCTCAGCTTCAAAATTACAGTTGCTAACACACACAATTGCTGTGCAATCTGTGGCCAAGGCTTTATTGATCATCTGGGACCTGTGAGTGAGTCCTCTTCACAGAATGGCCAGCAGAGTGTGCCCCAGCTAGCTTCCATTTCAGCAACAAAACCTAAGAGCCGACACCAAGCATACAATATTTATACCTTAAAATTAGCCTGAGAGCTTTCCCCCCACGCACTGAGGTCTAATAATACTTCAGCATTTGTCTCCTGGGCAGCCAGAGGAGGTCTGAGGCTTGCAACATAAATAGTTAAGCAGCAGTCATGCAGCAGTGAAAAAGGAACACTCAGTGCCCTGCAATTCCCAGCACTGCTGCATGAGGCATTACAAAGGAGAGAGGCAGAGCTCCTATGCCTTCTCCTCAGCTCACCCAGGCAAGAAGTTGCATCATTTCTACAGGTTTGCCCTTTCCCTGGGCTTGTTCTCCCTTGCATCATCCAAGAGAGGCCATTAGAGGAGACTCTGCACTGTGATGTGATTCAGCAACTTTCTGTGAAGCACAACACTCCCGGTGCACTGAGCAAACACAAGCGGCCAGGAGCTGTCCTTGAATGCAGCTCAGCTGGGGGCAGGCAATGGGCAGTGTAAGCTGAGCCTCAGTGGCCGCAGAAGCACAGGTAGGAAGGGGGTGGCAGGGACCCCTGGAGATCATCGTGTCCACCCCCCTGCCAAGGCAGGGCCACTCAGGAAGGCCACACAGGAACGTGTCCAGCTGGGGTGGGAATGCCCCCCAGAGAGGGAGGCTTGGTCACAGTGCTGCTCTTCATCATTCCCCGTGCCGGAGGATGATCTGCAGGTGGCCTGCTGCTGAGGGCAGGCCAGGGACAGCAGAGGCATGACTGTGAGCTGCTGCCTCACCAAGCATGGCTCAGCAAGTGTCTTCTCCTTTTTAATCTCAATTCCAGGTACCTTCAGTCCATGCCAACACCTGAGGCCAGCCTCTCTGAGCACCTCCCAAGGGCACAGCCACAGAAAGAGCAGAGGAAAAAGACTTTAGAAATTAGTATAGGAAAGATGCAGGACATTGAGGAGCTGGAGAAGAGGAACCAAGCTGGGGGAGGGTCTGGAGAACAGGGCTGGGGAGGAGCAGCTGAGGGAGCTGAGGGTGTTTGGTGTGAAGGAGAGGAGGCTGAGGGAGACCTCATTGCTCTCTACAGCTCCCTGAGAGGAGGCTGCAGTGAGCTGGGGCTTGGGCTCTGCTCCCCAGTCTCAGGTGATAGAAGAAGAGGGAAATGGAGCCAGGGGAGGGTTAGGTTGGATATAAGGGTTCCCAGGCACTGTCCCAGGCTGCCCAGGGAGGTGGTGGAGTCCCCATCCCTGCAGGTGTTTAAAAGCCAGGTGGCTGTGGTGCTGAGGGAGGTGGTTCAGTGGTAGAGGAGCAGCAGTGGTGGTGTGAGCTGTAGGCAAGTGGTTGGACTTGATGATCTCAGAGGTGCCCTCCAGCCTCAGCAGCTCTATGGTTCTGTGACTGATTCTGTATGGCTAAGCAGGACTCTGAGTTTCCAGCAGCTGCTCCTCCTGCCCTGTGTACCAGGGTGCTGGCTCTCCTGCTGTGTGTTCTCAGGCTGGCTTTCCTCCTGGGGCAGCCCTTCACTGTGCTCCTCACTGACTGCAGCTTCTCTGCTCTGCCCTGGGCCTCCCTGGCATTTCCATCTGAACCCCTGGGGGCATCTGGAGGTGAAAGGAAGGCTTTGGAGCAAGAGCTCTGGGAGGGCCAGCTGCTCACTTTCCCTGGTGTCCATGGCACCAGCAGAGGGGCACCAGCAGGGCCCCCACCTGCAGCCTTGCTGATTTCCACGTCTGCAGATGACTCCAGCAGGACCAAGAGTTTGAGACAGGATCACCTTGCTGGGTCTTGTTTGCCAATCTCAGCCTGCAGCAGGTTTTCCACAGCTGGGATACACTACCCTGACAGCAATGTTGGAAGCTGCCAGCTCTGGATGCCAGCCACACTCTGGGCCACTCAGGCACTGGAAGGACTTTGCTGCCCCAAATGCCTTTCTCTCCTGCAAATGGCAATATGCTGGGGGAATATTGCCTGCTGCTTCCAAGAGCAAAGGCCCCACACTGCTCAGTGCTTAGCCAAGGCCACAGGCACCATGTGCCCACGTCCCTGCTGGGGCTCACTTCTCATCTCCACACAGAGCCTGGGACCTGCTCCCCGCAAGCTGTGGCTGCTGCCGGCTGCAGAGCTGTGAGGGCAGCTCCCCTGTGGCTTGGGGCAGGCAGGGTGGTGGTGCTGGGAGGTGGTGCTGGGAGGTGGTGCTGGGAGGTGCCTGGCACTCCCCGTGTTGCTTGCAGGAAAAGCAGCCTGTGCTCTGAGCCAGGACTGGCAGCACGTCTCCGCTCAGGCACTCAGCGCTTTCCCAGGGCTGCAGGCAGGGCTGCTCGAGGGGCTGCAGGAGAAGGATCTCTCTGAGCTATTCAGCCTGGAGAAGGGAGACCTTGGAGCAGCCTTCCAGGACCTGAAGGGGCTCCCGGAGAGCTGGGGAGGGACTTGTGACATGGGCTGGGAGTGACAGGATGAGGAGGAATGGATTGAAGCCTGAGGAGGGCAGATGGAGGCTGGAGATGAGGAAGAAATTCTTTCCAGTGAGGGTGGGGAGACTCTGGCACAGGCTGCCCAGGGGGGCTGTGGCTGTCCCCTGCCTGGAGCTGTTCAAGCAGGGTTGGATGAGGCCCTGAGCAACCTGGGCTAGTGGAGGTGTCCCTACCCATGGCAGGGGGTTGGGGCTGGATGAACTTTGAGGTCCCTTCCAACCCAACCCATTCTGTGTCTCTCTGACTGTTATCAAATGCATTCAGCAGAGATCCTGGCCCTGCTGAGCCAGCCTCACTGACATGAAGAAACCTCTGTGCTGAGAGCCCTGCTCCCCAGCAGTGAGCAGCTCAGCTGCTATTCCTGGGGCTCAGAGTCCAGCTGGTATTTTTAAATAAAGGTTAAGGAACATCTTTGGCTTAGGTTACCTGCAGGAATGTCTGAGGAAACAAACAAACTCTCTTCTTACAGCTGTGTCCTGAGAGGAGCAGGCAGACCAAGCACACATGGCTCCCACAAGCTGCTCCCCAGCACTAAATCCACACCTCTCAGCTGCCTGCTTATCTCCACCTCAATCAAAGGAGTTCATTGTTAAAGTTTTACAAAGCAAGCCAGCAGCAAGGTGAAAGATGAAGAGATTCCTGAATAATAGATAAGAATCTTTTTAGTCAGCTCTGCTGTATTCGTGTGTCTGAGGAAAGCAGCAGGAAAACGCCCTCAGAAGGGAGGGGGCTGAATTCCAGCCACAGAGCCCAGCCAGCAGCCCCCTGGGAGGGCCAGGGGCAGCCTGTGGGGCTGAGGTGCCGAGGGGCTCCCCATGGGAGTGGTAGAGCAGAGCTCAGAACAGGGCTGCCAGCAGGGCACTGAGGCAGCCACAGCCCTGGACACCTCTCTAGGCATGGGGACCAGGCCCTCACTCCGAGACACTGAGGAGCTGGAGCAGGGCCAGAGAAGGGCAACAGAGCTGGGGAAGGGCCTGGAGACCAGGGCTGGGGAGGAGCAGCTGAGGGAGCTGGGGGTGTTCAGTGTGGAGGAGGCTGAGGGAGACCTCTTGCTCTCTGCAGCTCCCTGAGAGGAGGCTGCAGTGAGCTGGGGTTGGGCTCTGCTCCCTACTCTCAGGTGACAGAAAGAGAGGAAATGGCCTGAAACTGTGCCAGGGGAGGGTTGAGATGATACAAAGATGTTTGACAGCTCTTTTCCCTGCCTGAGCCAGCCCCTCCCTGTCCTCTTTCCCTTTAATGACGATCACAGCGTGCTTGACGCCTCTGATCTCCCCATGGATCCTCGGAGCTTCTGAAGAAGTGCAGGCAGAGCAACATCGCTGGCTGAAAAGCCAGGGAGATGCTGACTGAAGCTGCATCTGCTGAGAGTGGGTCTGTGCCTGGGCTTGGCCCAGCCCAAGGATCCCTCAGAGAATGCCAAGCTGTACCCATGGAAGCACACAGAAACCAGAGCATTGGTGCAGCCCTCACACAGGCTGAGCTTTGGCAGATCACATCGGGGTGGGGGTCCCCCCCGTGCAGACCCACTGCCTGTGCAGCTGCTCAGACCCACCACGGGCATCTCCCACCTCCCAGCTTCCCCAGAGTGATGGTTCAGAGCGGCTGGGAGACTGAAAAGCTGCCTGCCTGTAGCTTGCATCGCTGGCAAACTGCTGTCTTAGCTGCTCCTCACCCCTCCGACTGCACCATCGGGCTCCTGGAGCTGTGTTTCCATTGCTGGGGAGTATGTCCATGCCTCAGCTGCCTTCTCAGGTGGCTCAGCCCACTGCTAGTCCTCTCTTCCCTAAGCCATGGTTTTGAGTGAGCACAACTGCCGAGAAAGCCCTCCCCCACTTTCCCTCTCCCAGCTCAGCCCTTGTGCTGTGCCATCGCCAATATTTGTGTGGACTCGTGGTGCATCGGATCAGGGAGCCAAACCAGGTGAAAAACAGCCCCTGGGGATGAAAAACAAGATGCAGGTGTACCAGCATGGCTCCCCAGGAGGTGCTGCAAGGCTGGTGTGCAGCTGTGGAGGCCGCTGTGAGCACTGCAGTCACTGAGGGAGAGCAGGGGGAGCAGCCTGCCCTTCGGAGGAGCTCTGCTGGCCCGGGGGCGCTGCCGTGGCTGGGCATTTTGCTTCCACCACCATTTGTCCCCAGAAGGCACACAGGAGCCCTGCTCTGAGGAGTAAACAGGCACAGAGGGACTCAGGGTTCTTCCTGGACGCCCAGGGAAAAGTTCTTGGCACAGCAACATCTAATTACTGCCTGCATCTGAGGCTGAGACCATCACTGCCAAAACACAGCAGCAGAGAGGTGTTTGGCTTGGAAGAGAGCTCTGAGGTCATCCAGCCCAACCAGCAACCCCACACCACCATGGCCCCAGGTGCCATGGCCACACAGCTCCTGAGCACCTCCAGGGCTGGGGACTCCACCACCTCCCTGGGCAGCCTCTTGCAGCAAAGAAGTTTTTCCTCCTCTCCAACCTAAGCCTCCCCTGGCACAATTTCAGGCCATTGCCTCTCCTAGCACCTGAGACTGGGGAGCAGAGCCCAACCCCCAGCTCCCTGCAGCCTCCTCTCAGGGGAGCTGCAGAGAGCAAGGAGGTCTCCCTCAGCCTCCTCTTCTCCAGGCTCAACACCCCCAGCTCCCTCAGCTGCTCCTCCCCAGCCTTTTGTAGAGACCCTTCCCCAGATGGGTGAACAGGAAGGTTTCTCCTGTCAGCAAGGTGAGGATGCTTTGCAGTCAGCTGCTGCCACTTCAGAGGCAAACAGCCTGTTTCTCCTTCATGGGACCATAGAATGCTCTGGGTTGGAAGGGACCTTAGAGATCATCCAGTGCCACCCCCTGCCATGGGCAGGGACACCTCTGCCAGCCCAGGTTGTCCAAGGCCTCATCCAGCCTGGGCCTGAGCACCTGCAGGGAGGAGGCAGCCATGACAACCTCCATGGGCGACCTGCTCCAGTGTCTCCTTCTCTCCCTTTCTCCAGATCTCAGGACTGATGAAGCTGCCTGAGTGCCACAGCCCTAGACTGTGAATGAGAAACATTTCTTTGTGGTGCATTTATCAAGGAGACTTTTGAAAGCAGCTCACTTCTACCTGTAACAGCTTCCAGTGAGCTGAACCTCAAGTTCAGCACCTGAAGAGATCCTTCCAGGAGCTGGAGGGGGCTGCAGGGAAGCTGGGGAGGGACTTTTTAGGAGGACTTGTGGTGAGGGGATGAGAGGAAATAGATTGGAGCTGGAAGAGAGCAGATTCAGAGTGGAGATGAGGAAGAAATTCTGTGCAGTGAGGGTGGGGAGACTCTGGCACAGGCTGCCCAGGGGGGCTGTGGCTGTCCCCTCCCTGGAGGTGTCCAAGGCCAGGCTGGATGAGGCCCTGAGCAGCCTGGGGCTGGTGGGAGGGGTCCCTGCCCGTGGCAGGGGGTTGGGACTGGATGAGCTTTAAGGTCTCTTCCAACCCAACCCATGCTGTGATTCTCTGATGAAATGAGAGCCAGGAATTCCTGACTCAACTTCCCCTCCATTTCACTTTGTTGGGGTCTCCTTTTCTGTCTCGTCCATGAAGTGAGACCTCCACTGCTGCCCTTCCTCAGCACAGCTGGGAGGCTCTTCTGCAGGGCTCTCAAAACCTGTGGCTGAGTGCAAGGCTGAGCAAAGCTGTGCAGAGCACCACAAATGTCCTTCCCTTGCAACCTCCACTTCATGCAGCCCAGAATTCCTCTTTTCTCCCCAATGGTTTGTGGTGTGAGGCAGCAAGGCTGCAAAAAGCTGCTGCCATGAGTGGGAGGACTGACTAGAAAGAAAACTATTTTCTGCTTTTATTGTTCCCAGCAACTGTACAATTACCTCCAATTGTGCCTATCTTGGGCTGCTTGGGGTTTTTTGGTGGGGTTTTTTTCTGCCAGTGGGCTTAATGCAGTGTCTGAGGGAACATCACCATTTCCTCAAGAGCCTTCAGCTCAGCTGGCTGCCTGAAGCTGCACAGCATCACTGTGCCACAGAGCTGTGGAGAGAGGCCAGAGGAGGCCACAGAGATGCTCCAAGGGCTGGAGCAGCTCTGCCCTGAGCACAGGCTGAGGGAGCTGGGGCTGTGCAGCCTGCAGAGGAGAAGGCTCCAGGGGCACCTCAGAGCTGCTGCCAGCACCTGAAGGGATCCTGCAGGGAGGCTGCAGAGAGACTTTTGCTGAGGGGGTCTGGAGCCAGGCCAAGGGGGAAGGGTTTGGAGCTGAGGCAGAGCAGGGTCAGAGTGGAGCTGAGGAAGAAGTTGTTGAGCAGGAGGCTGCTGAGGCTCTGGCACAGGCTGCCCAGGGAGGCTGTGGCTGCCTCCTGCCTGGGGGTGTTGAGGGCCAGGCTGGATGAGGCCCTGAGCAGCTGAGTGCAGCTGAGAGGTGTCCCTGGGCATGGAGGGGAGGTTGGAGGAGATGAGCTCTGAGCTCCCTCCCAACCTGAGCCATTCTGTGACTCTGTGCTCCCTAAGGCAGTATCTTCCCAGGTGCTAGAGGAGTTCCCTCAGGCAGTGGCTGTGCTGTGGTGAGCTTGGGGCCAGTGACACGTCCATTGATGGCTATCTTTGGCTTCAGGCAGTTGTGTAGCAGAGAGTGTGGCAGGCTGTGCACACAGCTCTGATCCTCAGAGATCAGCTCCACTGTCTGGGTAGCTCTGCTCCTTCTGGAGAAAGCTGAGCAGGACTTGGCTCTGCAACAGGCACGTCAGCATTTCTGGACATCAAATGGGTTTGAACTCTGGGGACCCTACAGAATGTAAAATGTGCTGCTGGGCAGAGATGTGTGAGGAAGTCAGAGGCTTGTTTCCAACAGATCCTTGGCAAAGCCAGCCAGGAGAACTGCCCTGGAATTTTACCTCCTGCCAGCTCCCCAGAGCCGATTCTCTCCCTGCTTCTGGCTGCAAGAGCGTGGCTGCTGGAGCTGTGGTGGTCTCAGGACACAGCCAAGGCACTCTGGGTGAGGAAAGGTCCTGGGCAGTACTGAATTGTGTACTTGGGAGGGGAAAGCAGAGAGATTCTCCTGCACAGAAGCCCATCTCCACCTGACTGCAAAGCCAAGGTGCTGAGAAATGTGTCTGAGCTCTCCCTAGCTGTGCCTGGTGAAGGAGGTGACACCTCCCTTCAACACCCTTCTCCTTGCCTTGATGATCACCTCCCTCCAGTACAGCCTCCTCTAACCTCATCCCCATTCTGACAGCACTCCCAGGCTTGTCTGAACTCACTGAGATCTCATTTACACCTCCTTGTTCTTCTTCCCCTGCCCCATCACTTCACTGAGCAGATCCTCTCAATCCCAACCCTTACTACACTGCAGCCCCTTTGCCAGCCCCCTGCCAGGCAGCAGCAGCTCCACAAACAAATCTTTGTTTTCTGCAAGGCAAAGCCACCAGAGAGGTTCCAGCAGAGAATGGAATGCTTTCCATGCAGTTCCTCTAAAATCTGCCTCAGACACTCCAGCAGAGGCTCCAGAGCTGCTGGGCAGGGAATGCAGGGACATCCTGCAGTATGCCAAATGCTGTGCCACGGTGTTCCAGTTCTGCATGCATTGGTTAAAGGGGACAGGAACAGGCTAGGGTCTCACTGAGCAAGGGGAGAAGAGAAGCAGAGAAAGGAAGAGCCTCAGGAACTTGCCTCAATGCATCAAGAACTGAAATGGCAGCACAGAGTCACAGAATGGGAGGGGGTGGAAGGGACCTCTGGAGATCATGCAGCCCACCCCCCCCTGCCAGAGCAGCATCCCCCAGGGCAGGGCACACAGGAACACAGCCAGATGGGCCTTGAAAGTCTCCAGAGAAGGAGGCCCTGCAGCCTCTCTGGGCAGCCTGCTCCAGGGCTCTGCCACCCTAAGTCAAGCAGTTCCCTCTCCAGTTTGATGGGACTTCTTGTCCTCCTGTGCAGACATGCACAGGTTGGCAGCACAGAGAGGACACTGCTGCAGCTGAAGACCAAAGGAAGCCCCTTGAAGCAAAGGTGCTGGGAGGGAAAGGAAGACTTTATGGCCCTCCTCTGCAGAGCAGTAAACCTCTCCATAGCCAAGCTTAGCTAAGGGCTGTGCTGAGGAGTTCAAATGCCATAGATGGGACAGAAGGAGAAGGGTAACGTCCAGTGCAGACCACATGGACACTGAGCAGCTGATGAATCAACACAAATCAGCCCTGTGATGCCACAGCCCACAGCCATGATGTGAACTGAGGTGGTGCAGCAGCTGACTCAGAGGCACCTGGCACCTCCAGGGTGAGGCAGAGAGCTGGGGACAGGGAGCTGTCAGCCAGCCCCAGATAAACTCGTAATGCTGGGCACCAGGCCCAAGGGCTTTGCCCTCCCTGCTTCAAATATCCAGCACGTGACTCGCCAAGGGCCTGCTGGCCTCCTTTGAAAGAGCAAGGCCTCCTCCAGGAGGGACTGGGCTCACCAGGGAGGTCACTGACAACACGTGACGGTGCGGCGACCGCAGGCTGGCTCAGCCCTCTGGAAGCAGCCAGGGGCTGCTGAATAAGGGCCAAGTGATGAGGTACCTGAACTCCTTGGAGCTTTGGATCACAGGAAGCTTCTTAAACCTTCCCTGGAGTCATCAGGCACTGGGAAGAAATGTGTGCGCCGGCGTGGCAGAGTCAAGGGATGCCTGCAACAGGATCTAAGTTTGCATCACAGAAGCAGGAAAGCATTGAGGCTGGGAAGGAGCTCTGGAGCAAAACCAGTCCAGGGCAGGTCCATCTCCAACACTGTCCTGGGCCCTTGATCTGCTTTGTCTTTCTCTTGGAGCACTTTCCCAGGACTGAGGTTTTGGCAGCTGTGATGCTTTTGCCAGCTGAAGCCATTCCTACTTCCCTTCCAGTCCTGGTTCTCAGAGAGCTCTCCCAGCACAAACATTTGTGTAGCCTCCTAAGGAAGTGATTCAGCTGAAATTCAATCTGCACCTCCAATGTAATAATCCTTCTTTTTTTTGCTGGAACAGCTCCCCAGCCCAACATCCTCTGCAGTGCTACTCACAACTGTGCTGGCATGGTGGAGGGAGAACCAGACAGGGACAGGCAGCCAAGAGGAGGAAGGGAAAGGAGGAGGAAAGAGCAAGGAAAATGCCTGACTGAGCCAGGGCTGCAGATTAATGAACCCTGTGCCAAGCCCAACCCTCAGAGAGGCAAGATTCAACTCCTGCTCAAGGCCCTGCACAACAAGGTCCTCTTCTGCACGAGGGGGAGGTGGCTGACGTGGGAGGCTCTGCAGATGAGAGCCTCTTGACTGCTTTCTAAGCCTCTGAAGGCACTGGGCCGGCTCTACCAAAGGCATGGGAAGCAGGTGGAGGAGAAGCAAGCAGAAAGTTGGCCTGAACAAAAGTATGAAAGCAAGAGAGTTTTCCAACTGCAAGAGCCAGAGTGGCTGAGCTGCAGGCCCTGGAGAGTCTCCACCCAGCATCCAGTGAAGAGGCACTTTCTCCAGAGGTACACCAAGCCTGAACAAAGAGAGAATGAACTCACCCACCTTGGCTCCAGCATTCCCACTTTCACAGTGCTTCCATAGTTGGTGAAAGAATCCAAGATGGGATTCAAAAGAACTGCTGAGGAGAGCAGCCACTGCTCAAAGTCCATCCCAGGGTAGTGCCAGGTTGCTGCAGAGGTGCTGAAGATTCAGGCAGTTGATCCTCGTGAGCACTGCTGCCAAGGGGCAAACCCCAGCACTGGGGGTTTAGTGCAGACATCTGCATGTGGCCTCAAGCTGCACCTGGGGAGGGTTAGGCTGGAGATCAGGAACACATTCTTTGGTGCAAGAGTGGACAGGGACTGTCCCAGGCTGCCCAGGGAGGTGCTGGAGTCCCCATCCCTGGAGGGGTTCCAGAACCCTGGGGCCGTGGCACTTGGGGCCATGGTGGGGTTGGGTTGAGGGGTGGACTGGATGATCTTGGAGGGCTTTTCCAACCTTCAAGACTCTGGTTCTACCTGAGCTGGAAGGCAGATCACAGCAGTCTCTCTGTGTAGTTCAGGAAGAGTAGCAAACACACCTTGAGGATAACTGATCCCAACACCTAACTTACCATTGCCATACAAGCCCATCAGAGCCAAGACTGCCCTGCAAAGCACTACTGCAAGGCTCTGGAATAGGCCCTGGGAGGCTGTGGCTGCCTCCTCCCTGGAGGTGTTCAAGGCCAGGCTGGATGAGGTGTCCCTGGGCATGGAGGGGAGGTTGGAGGAGAGGGGCTCTGAGCTCCCTTCCAGCCTGAGCCATGCTATGATAAATATCTCTCATTTTCACCAACACTCTTGAAAACCCAAGCAAGATCCTAATCTGCAGCCTACCTCCAGCTTCAAGCCATTGCCTCTCATCCTGTCACTACAAGCCCTTGTCCAAAGTCCCTTCCTGGCTTTCTTGTAGGCCCTCTTCAAGTACTGGAAGGATCCTCTTGAGAACCCACCTGGTACACAGACTGACACAAGGCAACCTCTGTACTGCCAGTGTTTCTCACACTTAATATCAGAGTCATGGAATCATGGGCGCTGGAAAAGCTCTCTGGGATCACCCAGTCCAACCAGCAGCCCAACACCAGCACAGCCTTCCAACCATGGCTCCAAGTGGCATGGCCACAGGCTTCTTGGATCCTCCCAGGTGCACAGCTGCCTTTCTTCCCAAACAGAAGGCAGCATTCCAGATGAATGCATTCCCCTCCTGAAGTACCTGGGGTAACTTCCTTTCCCAGGATTGATTCCCTGTATCACGAAGAAAACCACATGGGGAGGGAACTATCCTAGTTCTCCTTCCCTGCTAAATGCCAGCCCACAAACTACTGCCTTGCCCAGAAGCCAAGCTCGGCCTGCTCGTGAGAGAGCCTGCTCCTTCGGTGCAGTAGCGGCGGAAGTGCCGAGCCCCAGCTGCAGCCCGCCCTGGCTGCGCACCAGGCCTGCCCTGCTGCAAGGCGCGCGGGGCTGGGAGCCGGGGCGCAAGGGCAGCCGGCTGCACACCCTCCAGCAGAGCAGCAGGGTGCAGCCCCTGCGAGAAGCCCAGCCACCAGGGAAAATTCCCTGGGGCTGCTACCAAATCCAGCTCCCAAGTCAGCAGTCAGGAGCTTCCCGCTCCAGGGCCTTGCTCCATTGTCAAGGGGAGCTGTTGGCTGCCTTTGCACCACGCTCCTCAGAAGCTTTTTGCAAGGGAGTAGAGAGACCTCAGCAAGACCTCCAAGTAGAGCATTTAGATCTGCCTGACTTGAAAGGGATGCAAAGTGAAGACCAGACTGAAAGCTGATTCCACTGCTTTGAAGCATGTCCCTGAGTGTCACCTGCAGCCTGCACAGGGAGTTCTCAGTGCCACAGGACTATTATTGTGTAGATGCACCTCCATGGACTCATAGAATTGCTTTGGCTGGAAAAGACCTCTGGGATCATTGAGGTCCAACCAGGCTGGAGCTGCTTTCCAACACCTCTGTGACCTGCCCTGGGTGATGCTGCCCTGGCAGGGGGCTTGGACTCAGTGATCTCCAGAGGTCCCTTCCATCCTGTGACTCTGTAACTGCTCACATCTGCTATACACATGGATTTACAGGCTGAGAAGGAATGCTGACAACATTTGGTTCCTCAGTTTCAAAAGATGAAGAAGAAAACGATCTGTCAAGGTTCAAGCAGCCTTTCCTCCTCAGGAGAACTCCAAGGGCAGAGAGCACCCCCAGCACCGTGAGCTGCTGAGCTCCAGCTGCACCTGCAAGTGCAAGAAATAGCTGCTCAGAACCAGAAGGCTGTCCTGCATGGCCAGAACACTTCTCCTTGATGTTTACATTTAGGGAGCTCCATTTCCCACTCTGTGCCACTTGGGAGTTGCTCCTGGCAAGGCCACATCATGCAGTGGTGGGCTGATGGTCCTAACAAGGAACGGGAAGTGAAAAGCAGGTAAGGGCATCACAGAATCCACTCCTGGGAAATGAATCAGCAGAAGGTACTTCCAGAACAGTTGAGAGAAGACTTGAGGCGATTTCATGGTAGTTTCAAAATGCATCTAGGAAGGATTGTTGGCATCACCCAGTTTTAGGCACCTCCCAGGCAAGCAGTTCCCACAGAGCTGAGCAGAGAGGGAGAGTTTCATTCCTTGGCTGATCATAACTCCCTTACCTCAGGTGTTTCCAGTTTCCAGGTGTTTCCAGTTGCCTTGTCCAGGGGTTTCTCCCTTTGCTAGCTTCAGCCAAGACCAGGCTGGCTGGGACATCACAAATGCCTGTCTTAAGTATCTAATGCTGAGGACATGTGCTGCCCTCCCCGAGCTGACACTGCATGCCTCTAACAGCCAGCACCAGTCTGGTCAATGTATTAGCACAGAATCAGATTGCATCAGGTTGGAAGGGACCCTCAAAGGTCATCTTGTCCACCCCCCCTGCACTCAGCAGGGACACCTCCAGCTAGAGCAGGCTGCCCAGGGCCACATCAGGTCTGATCTTGGATGTCTCCAGGGATGGGGACTCCACCACCTCCCTGGGCAGCCTCTGCCAATCCTTCACTGCAGCCTCCTCTCAGGGAGCTGCAGAGGGCAAGGAGGTCTCCCTCAGCCTCCTCTTCTCCACACTGAGCACCCCCAGCTCCCTCAGCTGCTCCTCCCCAGCCCTGCTCTCCAGGCCCTTCCCCAGCTTGGTTGCCCTTCTCTGGACTGCTCCAGCTCCTCAATGCCCTTCTGGGAGTGAGGCCCAGAACTGAACCCAGTCTTTGAGGTGCAGCCTCAGCAGTGCCCAGCACAGGGACACCATCCCTGCCCTGCTGCTGCCCACACCACTGCTGATCCAGGCCAGGATGCTGTTGGCCTTCTTGGCCACCTGGGCACTGCTGGTTCATCTCCAGCTGCTGCCAACCAGCAGCCTCAGGCCCTTTTCTGCTGGGCAGTTTCCAGCCACTCTGCCCCAAGCCTGTGTGGCTGCCTGGGGTTGGTGTGGCCCAGGTGTTTTATCCACACCCTGAGCCTGCTTTTTGCTCACAGCAGATCATTGGCCCTGCTTTTGCCTGTGCACCTCTGCTGGCTCTGATCCCTGCTCCACCTTCTCCCCCTGAGTTGCCTTCCTCTCTTCCCTCTAATGTTTGCTGCCCTTAAATTCCATGCCTTAGCCAGGCCAGGAAGAGACAGCATCACGAGCACATGGAAAAGTGTTTCCTCTGCTTCCCATCTCTGTTCCAGATGGCTACAACCATCACCTGCTGGTGAACTGCTTTAAAATGAGACAATGAAGTGTAAGAGCATTAAATTGCTAACCAGAGGGAGACAGACAGCAGAAATTGCCATGTTAGTTGTTATGGATGCTTCCCACACCTATAATTAGCATTGTCTGACAATTCCCATTCCCTGGTGGTTTATTTTAGTGCTGAATGCTTTGCCAGATCTCCATCCTCACAGCTTAAATTTTCCAGCTGGACATCTGCTTTAAGAAGCTCTCAGTCCCAACAGTGCAGCCATGTGTGAGAGTGAATGCAAAGCAGAGCCAGCTCTGCTCACAGCTTGCTCATGGCCACGAATTCGAGGGAAACTTCTTCCCTGGAAAATGTTCTGTGCCCTTTGTTGGGGACAGGAGGTTGAAGCTTAGCAGGAAATAGCCTGCAGTAAGAGGAGATCTTTCTCCTGTACACAGGGGGAGAGGACAGGGGGAGGAGGTAGCCTGGGACAGGAATCTTAAGGCCGAATGGAGTGGGCAGGAAAAAGCTGTCTGCAGAAGACAGAAGGATTGAAGCCAACTAGGATGTGGTGCCCTGCAGAGGAGGCATCTGACAGCAAGCACCTCAGATGCCACCCTGGGGCATGCTGGTGGTAGTTTGATGGTTGGCCTTGATGATCTTAGAGGACTTTACCTGAAACCATCCTGTGATTCTTCTGCTGTAGCAAACGTGGCAGGGGCACAGTGACCCCCCCTGCACTGGTGAGGACACAGAGGAAGGATGGGAACAGATCCAGTTAATCTAAAGGCTTCAGGTTACTCACATGGGGCATCAGCATCCTTGTCACGTTGGTGAAGCCACTTCTCAGTGCTTCAAAACCCAGTGAAGTCAGCTTTAGACTGTGAAGCATCTTCCAGTTACCTTTTAGGCCTTGTGAAGTGGCTTACAACAGATCTGGCACAGAAGAGAAACAAAGCTTCAGCTCTGAGGCTGCAGGAATGAGTTAGGAAAAGGCATTATGAATCCTGCATTACTTTGTCCTCACTGCACTACAATCTCTCTGCTCTGCACTGCAACCTTTCACTGCAGGAATACCAACTATTGGTTGGCACAGGCCCTGTAACTCAGGCTTGAGAAGGGCTTCAGCCTCAGGCTTGAGAAGAGAGCCAGTGCCAGCTGCATGAGGTTCAACAAGTCACAGTGCAAGGTCCTGCAGCTGGGTCGGGTCAGGCCAGTCCCAGCCACAGCTCCAGGCTGGGTGCAGAGTGGGTTGAGAGCAGCCCTGAAGAAAGAGTCTTGGGGGTGCTGAGCAGCTCCCCAGGAGCCAGCAGTGCCTCCTGCAGCCCAGAGGCAGCTGTGTGATGGCTGCAGCCAGGGCAGGGTGGGCAGCAGGGCAGCAGAGGGGATTCTGCCCCTGGGCTCTGCTCAGACCTCACCTCCAATCCTGACTCCAGCTCTGGGGTCCCCAGCAGGAGGAGGATACAGAGCTGTGGAGAGAGGCCAGAGGAGGCCACAGAGATGCTCCAAGGGCTGGAGCAGCTCTGCCCTGAGCACAGGCTGAGGGAGCTGGGGCTGTGCAGCCTGCAGAGCAGAAGGCTCCAGGGGCACCTCAGAGCTGCTGCCAGCACCTGAAGGCATCCTGCAGGAAGGCTGCAGAGAGACTTTTGCTGAGGGGGTCTGGAGCCAGGCCAAGGGGGAAGGGTTTGGAGCTGAGGCAGAGCAGGGTCAGAGTGGAGCTGAGGAAGAAGTTGTTCAGCAGGAGGCTGCTGAGGCTCTGGCACAGGCTGCCCAGGGAGGCTGTGGCTGCCTCCTGCCTGGGGGTGTTGAAGGCCCAACACCCAACAGCCTACATCTGGGTCCACTTATAACACACCTAGTCACCAGGAAAGAACTGGACCTATTCATCCCTGGAGGTATTTGAAAGCCACATGGATGTGGTGCTGAGGGATGTGGTGCTGAGGGATGTGGTTCAGGGGCAGTGGCTCAGCAGTGGTGGTGGAACTGTGGGCTCTAGGCAAGTGGTTGGACTTGATGACCTCAAAGCCTCTTCCAACCTCAACAGTTCCATGGCTCTGTGATTTTAACTGGGCCAAGCTGTGACAGGAAAGGATTCTGCAGCACACCAGGTTAGACAGGCACTGCCCAGGCCCTGCCCCCCTGGACACCTGTCCTTCAGGTTCCTGGCTGCTGCTTCTTCCATTTCCTAGCTGCTGTTCCCCTCCTAGCAGACTCTTGTGGTGAGTCAACATCCACCAGCGCCGACAGTCCTCCCTCCCCTCCCACGCAGCTCCCCCTCTGCGGAGCAGGAAGTGCAAGCACCTTTCACAAGGAGCCCGGGCTCTGCCTCAGATCCCTCCTCCCCCAGACACCTTTTGCTTTCAGAAACTCTATCTGAGTTGGACACCAGCACCTATAAAAAGCCCTCTCTTGAGTGCCATCTGTCAATGAGCCTTCAGCAGGGCTACAAAGCCAGGGCACTGACAAGCACATGCCAAGGCACCATGCATGGCAGGCTGAGCAGCTCCACCAGCACACTCCAGCTTATATAACTGGGGCAGGAGTCCTCTGCGGCTCCTCAGCCTCTTTCACGTCAGCCTCCTATCAGGGCTGGCACTGGGTGCTGGCTCTGAGCCTTTTTCCATCAGTCAGCCTTGACAAAGGGGATATCAGCTGCCCCTCTGCCAGCTTTCACACCAGAGACAAGATGCTGAGTGGCCACAGCAAGTGCAAAGCCTGTGGTGTGATGCAGTTTGAGGTAAGCAGAGGCAGTGGTTTCCAGGAAAAATGGCTCCAAAGCTCACAGAACCTAAAGCAGGAGGCAAGGGATTAGGTGACAGGAAAGGGGCTGACAAGGAGCTTGCTGGGTGCCCACCCCTGCTCTGCTCCCAGCATCCTGCACGGCCTTCAGCTGCTCCCTCTCTGCTCACCTCCACCCTTTGGCTCACCTTAGCTATTCACAGATCAGGTTGGAAGGGAGCCTCAAAGGGCCCTGCAGGGACACCTCCAGCTGGAGCAGGCTGCCCAGGGACACATTGAGTCTGACCTTGAATCACCTCTCCTGCTGCAAGTGGCCAGGGATGGAAGAAAGGTGATTAGGGATGGAAGGTTGCCAGGAACAGCAGGTGGCCAGGGACAGCAGGGAGATGGCCAGGGACAGCAAAGGAGTGCAGGATGCAGAGGCTGACAGAGCTGGTGCTAGCAGGAGGGGAGTGGTGATGGAGCTGGTGCTAGCAGGGGGGGGAGGGTGCTGCTCCCCAGGAAATGTGCAGCAGAGGAGCCTGGGTGGGCAGAGCTCCCCACAGCTCACATCAGTGACTTGTCTAGGAGCAATGACTCTTTCCAGCAACCCATGGGCCTGCCTTAGGTGACCCTGCTCTGGCAGGGGGGTTGGACTAGATGCTCTCCAGAGGTCCCTTCCAAGCCCTCCCCTGATTCCAAGATCCTATGCTAGTGATGAAGGCAGCTCCTTCTCTTTTTTTACTGGCTGCAAAGTATTCAAGCCTTCACTTTGATTTGATTTCTTTACAGCCAGTGGGCAAGGAAGGAGTCATGGAAGCAGAACCATGGCAGAGACGTTCATTCCCCACTGGTTTCACTACAAAAGAGCTGAATCACCAAGCTGGCACTTGCAGGTCATGAGGACCTTCCCTTGGCTGGCACTAGCAAGCCAGAAAACCTTCCCTCGGTGAGACTAAACACTAGGGAGAGGATCTGCTGTGCAGCGAGATGTCTCTGGCTGCCACTGCATCCAACAGGAGAGAGAGAAGGGATGGAGACAGCTCATGGAGAGTTTGAATCTGAGAGCTTAGGCTGTGGGTGGTATAGAACCAGCTACACCAAAGAGAATGGGCAAATAATCTGGCTCTCTCTCTGCTGTATTGCTGTGCTTTCATTTCAGAGTCTCTCTTTCCTGCAGCAGAACTTCAAAACCCCAGACACTTTGGGGATTTGAAGCTTCTCTCATCGCCTCTTTTGTTCAGAGCCTTCTGATAGAAGCATCAACAATAGAGTCAAAAAAAACCAAAAGAGGAGAGGAGCTGGGAACTGAACCCAAAACAGAAAAGGTAGAGCTGGCAGACTTGGCTCCTGAGAGGGAATGTCCCACCAGGCTCGAGATTAAAAACCCCTCTCCCTTCCAAGAGATTTGCAGCTTCCCCCATTATTGGTGTTTGGTTGGGTTTTCCAGATCAAAGCATTGTCAAGAGCAAACCTTCTCCCCAGGACTTTTGCATTCAAGCAGCATTTTCTAGCAGAAAGCTCCCTGCTGTCAGAGCATCAGCACCAGCTCTAGCCAGCAGCTTGTGCTGCTGAAGGTGACAAACACCACACTACAAATACTTCCTCAGCCAAGCTGCTCCTTGCCTACCCAGCACTCACATCAGCACTCCCAAGAGCACTCAGCTGAGATGAGGCCATCCTGATGTGGGCACTGCAACCTTTTGCAGGCAGCTTGAGTCACTGTGTGGCCTACTTACTTCTTCCTTTTATCTTCACTTTCTAGATAAACATACCTGGGCATCTCTAGGCCCTCAGGGAAGGTTTGATGATGTTTTCCTCTACAGGTGATGTGCCCACCTCTCCACTCCTGTGCCCACATTTTAAGCTCTGCCTTTGTGCTCTTCCCCTGGAAACTGAAAAACAGAGTGCTGAGTCCTGCCTTGTTGTGCCTCCAGCTCACACAGAATCACAGAATGGCCTCACTTGGAAAGAGAGCTTAAAGCTCGGCCAGCTCCAACCCCCTGCCACGGGCAGGGACACCTCCCACTTAAGCCAGCTTGCTCAAAGCCTCATCCAGCCTGGTCTTAAACACTTCCAGGGATGGGACACCCACAGCTTCTCTGGGCAACCTGTTCAGTGCCTCACCACCCTCATAGTAAAGAACTTCTTCCTTATGTCCAATCTAAAGCTGCTCTGCTCTAGTTTCAAACCATTGTCTCCTGCCCTGTCACTCCCAGCCCTTATCAACAGTCCTTCCCCAGCTCTCCTGGAGCCCCTTCAGGCACTGGAAGGCTGCTCTAAGGTCTTCCTGGGGCCTTCTCTTCTCCAGGCTGAGCAGCCCAGCACCACGTGCCCATCCATCACCTGGCTCAGGTTTGTACTGCTGGGTGACCCAGGAGGGAGCATGGCAGGCAGGAGCAGTCGTGGTGCCAAGGCCTGGGGTAATTCCCAGTCCATGTGATTCTCCTCTGGATCACAGATTGTGACTGGACCTGTGGAAACCGCTCTTTGGTGGAGCT
Source organism: Colaptes auratus (assembly GCA_015227895.2). Taxonomy (NCBI): domain Eukaryota; kingdom Metazoa; phylum Chordata; class Aves; order Piciformes; family Picidae; genus Colaptes; species Colaptes auratus. The sequence goes on along the minus strand of CM037634.1, from coordinate 30,687,203 downwards.
CCTTCTGCTTTTCTAGCCAGCACCACCTTTGCTTTGCTGTCCTGCAGGCTGCCAGGTTGTACCTTGAGGGCTCAGCCTCGGCCCTCTGAAGCTTTGTAGTTTCATCACCTTAACGAGGGCTGGACTGGAGCACTCCTTGGTGACAATATCTAAACTCCTCAGAGGAGACTGCTCACAATGATTAACAGGGTCTCCATTCCACTTGCTCAGCTGTTGACCATAGGTTAGTGCTCCTCAAACACGTCTTTAGGTTGGAGAATTTTTAGCTACCTGTGGTTTTATAGCTTCCCCAACCTTTGGCCATGCTGTGCTTAAGCAACCCAATAAAATGACTGCTTCAGCAACAACTGGAGATAGGAAGTAGGCAATAACCAGCACACCTCAAGATCTAAGGGGTCTGCAGCAGAATGAAAGACTTCAATCTGCTCCCAGAGTGACCCTGGAATGCTCTCTTGTGGATTAAAAAGTAAGATGGAACAGTGGTTAAACAGCAGCTGTGCAGGTCTCAGGCCCCTGTGGAACCAGGCAGGAAGGAGGCAAGAGAAAGGCTTTGCTCTCCCTAGGGAGATGGGAAGCCCCAGGCCACAGTTCCACACTAACAAACCCTTGGAAGAAACTTCCCACCCTGGTGCTCCACCCTCACCTCCCACTGGCCCAGCACGGCCTGCCTGCGCCACCACCTGCCATGAACTCTGCCAAGGAGGCAGTCTGAGCTCAAACCAAAGCAGAGGTCATCTTTTAACCTGGATGAGTTCCTTGATCTGGTTCATGACTTCTGTGTTGGCTGACTGAGGAGCTCCTTGCAGTGCAGGTGCAAGGTGTGAAGGTACTGGGAGAAGGATGGAGGCACTGCCACCAGGTGCCTCACACTGTGGGAGCACAGCCTGAAGTCCTAAGCTCTAAGAAGTCCCAGGCTCTAACCTTTGGGGGGAAAAACCTCCAGAAAGAAGGCCAATTTCTGGTAGGTTTGAATGTGGCACCTTGTGGAGCTACTAAACCCTGCGGTGTGCATGGTGCCTAGGAAAGAATCCTCCAGTTGAAAATGATTTTGGACAACTGTCTCTTGACTGAGACTCTTCCTTTGTCACAAGTGGGAAGGTAACAAAAAACCAGGAGGGAAACAAAAAAACACAGGAGGGAAACAGAGGAAACAATGGGAGGGGAAATGAAACAAAGGGGATGGAAACAAAAAAAAAGGGGGGGAGGGGAAATTGAAACAATGGGAGGGAAACAACAAAAGGAGGGAAAACAAAGAATGGGAGGGAAAATGGGGGGAAATGGGAAAGAAACAAAAAAAATGGGAGGGAAACAAAATAAATGGGAAGGAAATCCCAAATTATCAGTGGGTGGGTGCCAGGCAGGTGGGGCCAGACTCTGCTCAGTGGTGCCCAGTGACAGGACAAGAGGTCCTGAGCATGAACCTGAACGTAGGAAGTTCCATCTAAACATCAGGAGGAACTTCCTGACTGTGAGGGTGGCAGAGCCCTGGGGCAGGCTGCCCAGAGAGGTTGTGGAGTCTCCTGCTCTGGAGACTTTCAGACCTACCTGGCTGTGTTCCTGTGTGCCCTGCCCTGGGTGATGCTGCTCTGGCAGAGGGGGTGGACTGGATGAACTTTAGAGCTCCCTTCCAACATGTACAGCTCTGTGGCTCTCCCTGAGCCCCGGCACGCTCCCGCAGCCTAGCATGAGCCAGGAGGAGGTGGCAAGGCGCGGAGCAATGCAGCCCTTCACGCGTGGCCCCGCAGGTGGAGCGGGGCTGCTCTGCAGCTGCCCCGGAGCCATCTGCCCCGGAGCCATCTGCCCGGCCAGGGCTGCGCGGGGAGGCTGCAGAGCCGGCTGTGAATTCCAGCCGGGCAGCCAGAGCGCTGCACGGCGGCCCCCGGGCACTGCTGAAGCTCCCCTGCGGATCTGCTGGCAGCAATCGATCCCTCGGCCCCTCAGCTGGCAGGGCTGCGCCAATCGATCCCAAAGGGCTTGCGGGGGGGGGGTTGCTGCTGGCGGCTCCTCCCTGTGCCCTCCCCCGGGCCAGGCTCGCTCTTTATTCCCTCCTGATACCAAGGCAGTTCGGAAGTCCTCAGGGTCCATCAGCTGCCCTAATGAGTAAATTAATAGCAGGGAATTCCAGCCGGGAGGACAAAAAGGGACCCCGGAAAACTGCTGTCCAGGGTGTTTGGTGGTCCACAGACATCATCCCAGGGGGAGTTGTTTCCCCTTCGGTTTGGTGATTTCTGCTCAGCTCTGTGACCGTTGCACAAAAAGGACAAAACGAAACCGAACGAAGCCACAACAAAGCCAAAGAGCTACCCATAAAATAATGATGCAAAAGGAAAGGAAGAAAGGGTGAAGGTAATGCTGAATCAAAACAACACAACGGGGGCATCACAAGGAGTGCAAATGACAACAATCCAAATAACAACCACAAAAAAATGGAAATAACAGAAAATAAAATGACGAAAAATAAGATGAAAAAAAATGAAATGGCCCAAAAAATTAATAAAAAAGCAATTCAAATTAATTTTTTAAAATTACCCAAAAAAAGAAAATGACCAAAATGAAAATGACAAAAAGCCCACCCCAAACAAGGAACAAAAATAGCAAAAAAATTAAAATTGCCCCCCCAAAAATTAAATTAAAAAAAAAAACCAAAAAAGAAAATTACCCCCAAAAAAAAATTGAAATAAAATAAAAATAAAAATAAAACTAGCAAAGCAAGCAAAAGCAAGTTATTCTCAAAGCAAAAGTTCCCCTCAGAGCAAAGTCTGAAGCCCCCTGGTCCCAGGAGGATTTCCCCCCTGTGCCCCTCCTGGCAGAGCACACCCCACAGGCCAGTCTCTGCAGGGCAGAAGCGAAAGGCCCTTGCAGGAATCAGATATTCTCTGACTGTGCCCTTGAGGAGTGAAGCAGATACCTAAAGATCTACTTTGAAAGAGGCAGGAGAAAAACTTCTCTCGAGGTGTACTGCTGCAGACGGACGAGGAACAAAGCGTTCTGTGGCTTTTCTCCCTGTCCCTTCCACTGCAGCAGAGGACCAGCAGCGAGACACCGAGCTCGGGAGAGCAGCAGGCAGGCCACAAAGCCTGTGCCAAGCTCTCCGCCTGCAGATGCCCAAGGAGCCCCAGGAGAGGATGAGGGCCATCAACTGGCTGCTGATTGAGACCTCAGCCTTCTAAGTGACACGGCAGAGACAAGCCAGAGCTATCTGGCACCTGCATCAGATGGTGCAGCAGGCAGGAACACAATGCTCTGGATGCCAGTCGCTGCCATAATGCGGCCAGCAGCTCATGTTCCAGTGTGTCAGATTCCTGCAGTGCCACTGAGATCAGGACAGAAGTCACAGCAAGGTCACAGCAATCTGTCAGCAGGAGAGTTTGGGCCAAGAGCCACATCCTAATCCCTGCCTGCAGCAAGATCCTGCCAGGGGCAGCAGGCTGCGAGCAGAGGGGGGGCTGCGCTGGGTAACAACCCCCCGTGGTCTGCACTGCCAGGGAGCGCCTCCTGTGCTGCACTTCAGGGTTCCTCCAGCTGCTAGAAAAGGACAACTTAGTCCTCTTCCACCCATAAGGAGATTTCTCACTGTGCCAGCACAGACAGCACCTTATGCCATTCTACTTCCATGTGGGATTCAAGTCAGCAGCAGAGGAAGCCTGAGTAAGCCAGCATGGAAAGCCGTCACTGGCAGGGATAATGCCACAGCACAACCAACACTCCTCCACCACCAGAGCCAGGATGGGATTGACAACCCTGCTTCAGCCTCAGTGAGAGAGAGTGACACATGAAGAGAGACTTCCCTCCTTTCTGCAGGAATCCCACCCTGAGGAAGATACTGAATTCCAACACCTTGACCGGCAGGCTCCTCTTTAGATCACTGAAGCACAGCACAGTGAGGGTGGAAGGGACCACTGGAGATCATTGCCACCAGGGAGCAGCACGTCAAGGGTGGCTACCAGGAGAGTGGAGACTCCCTTTGTACTAGGAGTCCCACAGAGAAGACAAGAGGTGATGGGGACAAGTGACTGCTGGGGAGATTCCCAGTGGGCTCCAGAAGGAAATGTTCCCCCTGAGCACAGTCAGGCACTGGAATCCTCTCCCAAGGGCAGTGGTGGAGTCCTCTCCCTTGGGCAGTTTGAGGGCTCAGCTTGGCAGGGTGCTGGGCCAGCTCCTTCCAACTCCACTGTCAGCTGGCAAGGTTGGAGCAGATGGTCCTTGGGGTCCCTTCCCACCTGGCATTCCGTGATTCTGTGTCCAAACCCCTGCCAAAGCAGGAGCACCTAGGGCAGGCCACACAGGGATGCAATGTCCAAGCAGGTTTGGAAAGTCTCCAGAGCAGGAGACTCCACCACCTCTCTGGGCAGCCTGCTGCAGCCTCACAACAAAGTTTTTGCTCATGGTGAGGGGGAACCTCCTGGGTTCCAGTTTGTGTCTGCTGCCCCTCACCCTATCACGAGACACCGCTGAAGAGAGCCTGGCTCCTGCCTCTTGACACCCACCCTTCAGATACTTGTAACCATTGCTCAGATGCCCTCTCAGCCTTCTCTTTCCCTGGCTACTAGACCTACTCAGCAATTCATTGGCTAGTGGAGTGTGGTAACAAAAATAACTAAGACTGTGGTGAATAATCTGAGACTAAGAATCTCTCCTCTACATTTTGTCTGCTCCTGCTTAGCGTGGTGGACATTTACTGCAGGGACAAACACACACACCCCCCACTATAGCAGGAATATCTTTCAACATCAAATGCCCACCAAAAGGTTATTAATACAAATCTATTTTTGAGAGGCTAGCAGAAGGGCCAAGCAAAGCCTTCTGAAAATAATGGGTGACTCAGAGTGTGACACCAGCTCTGCGCAGCTCACACCAGGGTAGGGTTACAGCTGACAGCTATTTTGCACCCACAGGTCCCATGGTAGGTAACAGTGTCTTACACAATGGGTCCACCTTGAGTGCTGTCACTTGGGGCTGCTTCACTGTTACAGGGAACTGCTCAGCCAGCCAGAATTAGGGAGGATGTGAAAATCTATCCCTCACACAGGATGTCAGAAGGAACATCACTTGGGAGGTACCAAGGTGGGGAGGCTGGGGAGAGGTCTGGAGCACAGCCCTGGGAGGAGAGGCTGAGGGCGTTCAGCCTGGAGAAGAGGAGGCTCAGGGGAGACCTTATTGCTCTCTACAGCTCCCTGAAGGGAGGTTGTAGCCATGTGGAGGTTGGTCTCTTCTCCCAGGCAAGCAGCACCAGAACAAGAGGACACAGTCTCAAGCTGTGCCAGGGGAGGTTTAGGCTGGAGGTGAAGAGAAAGTTCTTCCCAGACAGAGAGATTGGCCACTGGGATGTGCTGCCCAGGGAGGTGGTGGAGTCTCTGTCCCTGCAGGTGTTCAGAAAGGCTTGGATGTGGCACTTGGAGCCCTGGTTTAGTTGTCAGGGGGTCCCCATAGGGGAGGTGCTCCAGCCCTCTGATCATCTTCATAGCCTCCTCTGGACCCAAAAGAGCTAAACCAGTTGTTCTTCACCTATTCTGCTGTGTGCTATGGGATGTGTTTAAAGTGCAAAGTTCCCAGATGTGGCTCAGGTTCATTTGAAATGATTTTGCATCCACAAAGGAGAAGGTGAGGAGCATGGCCAAGTAAAACAAGGGAGAATTGGTTTGGTTGATCATGGAGTCCAACCATCAGCCTAACAGCACGAAACCACGTCCTAAATTCAAGTGCACTGCTTCCTGGTGCCCGGGGAAGGAACCCAAGCCCTGCTACAGAGATCTGCACCAGGCAGCCCTCAAAACAAGCTATTTGTCTTGTTCCAGCTCTGCCTGTTTGGACAGGCTCAGGCTGCCCATTTCATAAGCCAGAGACAATCACAGGAAAGCAGCTTCAGAGCACCTCTGCCGGCTCCCCCCCGGCATGCTGTCCATGGGCTAAAGCAGGTGACACGCACCGTGCGCTAACAACTCGGCACCCCGCAGGACCAGCCCGGGCGAGAACAATAGTTCTCATTACCACCAGAAACAGAGCAGATGAGCAAGGCAGAAAGCAAGCAAAGCCACACCAACTCCACACTTAGCTTTGTGAAGAGCACAAAGGGAAGTTGTGTTCACTGCTTGCTTTTTTTGGGTCTGAGAGCGGAGGAGGTTTGGACATCTGCTTCTGCCCTCCGTAAAAACATCTTTCAGACCAGTGAGACCCCAGCCCGGACTGGCACCTGAGCTGGCACGTCCAAGGTGCTCTCTGAAGGGTGCCTAGCAAGGAGACAAGGGGCAATGGTTTGAAGCTAAGGGAGAGCAGGGTTGGACTGGAGCTTAGGCCAGAATCACAGAATCATACAAGGCTGGAAGAGACCTCGAAGATCATCGAGTCCAACCTGTCACCACAGACCCCATGACTAGACCATGGCACCAAGTGCCACGTCCAGTCCCCTCCTGAACACCTCCAGGATGGTGACCCACCACCTCCCTGGGCAGCTCATTCCAACGGCTAACAACTCTCTCTGTGAAGAACTTTCTCCTCACCTCGAGTCTAACCTTCCCCTGGCACAGCTTGAGACTGTGTGCTCTTGTTCTGGTGCTGGCTACATCTTCTGGCCTGCACTTGGGTTTGTTTTCCAACTGCTTCCATGTTACCATGAACTCCAGGGATTTCAAGGACGTCAGTAACATCCCTCACCCTCCATGCCTTCTCCATCTCACCCCATTTTGTTAGCTCAGCAAGTCTTAGAGTCATGGAATTGTGTGGCTGAGATCATCCACTCCAACCACTGACCCAACACCACCATGGCCCCAAGCCACAGGTTTCTGCAACACCTCCAGGGATGGGGACTCCACCACCTCCCTGGGCAGCCTCTGCCCATGTCAGAAATGAACATTGTCCTCCTCTCCCACCTACCCTCCCCTGGCCCAATTCCAGGCCATTTCCTCTTGCTCCATCACCTGACAGTAGGGAGAAAGACCAACCCTCACCTCACTCTAGCAAGGTCTGATTTGTAATGATAAAGCTGAGGTTTGTTTCTGTTAATTTTCAACCCCCCTCTGCCCGCCCTGCACTGCCCTCCTATCACTACACATCTGCTTGCCTTCCTTCCTGACGGCCACCCGTGCCAGTGTATTCCAGCACAATCCTGTTCCAGGTCACAGCACACAGCCCAAGCTGTGCACTTGCTCTACCTCCACCCAAAGGGGGTTTAAATAAAGAAGCAGCAGATTAACCTCCAGACAATCTGGAAAATCTGAGTTGATCATTACTGCAGTTCAGCCCAGCAAAGACTGCACTGATCGCTACGCACAGGTAGCTACAGCATCTGCAGGCACAGACCTCCCCAGGAGCTACTTGAGCACAGCTTTCCAGCCCCTGGAAGGCACACACTTGCCCAAACTGCTCTTTTGCTCTCCTTCCCCCTCACTACTCCTCTTCCCCTCACA
>CM037634.1:30446591-30679300 GCA_015227895.2 Colaptes auratus | reverse complement strand
TCTGTCGCAACACAGGCGGATACCCCCAGACAAAGCCCAGCCCCGCGCCTCTCTCGCTGCCGGCTCGGGGGCCGGGCGCAGGTGCGCCTGCCCGCGGAGCGGCTGCGGGCGCGGGGCCGCCGACCGCCAAGCCCCGGCGCAGGTGGAATCCGCCGGCCGCGGCTGCCCGGGCGCGACCCCTTGTGAAGAAGGGAAAAACCGACAGCGCCTGGCCGCCGAAGCTGCCCGCCCGCGGGAGCTTGGCGCGGGGACGGGAGGGTTTGCGAGGCGGTGGCAGTTGTTAGCTGCGGCGGGGACGGGGAGCGCCCAGCAGCCTGCCGCCCGCTTGGGGGAACCTTCATCCCGCCTACAGCAGCTCTGTCCCGGGAGCAGGGGGTGGCTCCCGCTCTCGAGGAGCCGCAGGGCAGCGGGCGCGGGGGAGGAGGGACAACGACAACGGGACTCACCCAGGCTCGGCGTAACGCGGCGAGGGGCCGCCGCTGCCGCCGCCTGAGGGTGGGGGCAGTCAGGTTGTTCGCGCTCCTGCGGCGTTGAGGGCCGGGAGGGCCACAGCAGCAGCCGCCGCCGGGGAGAAGCCGGTGCCGCGCGCGGGCAGGCAGGCTGCCGCTGCCGGAGGAGGATGGTGCTCCTGGGAAACAAAACCCTCACTCCCTCCCTCTCCCCGGCGCGGGCGTCTGTTCGCCTTGATTGCGAGGCGAGGGCATCCTGCCCCCACCGCTCCCCCTTCCCGAGATGGCTACATACAAGGCTGCTTTCCAGGAACTTTCAGGAACCGCATCATGTGACAGGACCCGCTCCGGCGCCTCCACCGCGATCGCGGCCAGCGGGGCCGCCGCAACCGAGCCGCCGCCCCTGTCACGCCGGGCAGCGCTCGCCTAACCCTTCCCCCCGCCGGGCCCACCCGCCCTTCCTCCTCCTCCTCCTCCCCCTCCGCGCCCGCCGAGCCGCGGGGGACGCGCGGCCAGCAGCAGGTCAGTGGCCGAGGCCGCTGACGGGACCAGCGCGCGGGCGGCCGCTGGAGCGCGCCGCCCCGCGAGGCACGGGCCCGCCGGCAGAGGCTCCAACGGCCGCCCGCGCGCGGGCCGCGCGGCACCTCCTGAGGTAAGCGCGGGAGCGCGAGCCCCCCCCCTTCTCCCCCCGACCTCCTCCTCCTCCGCCGCCGCAGGATGAGGAGCAAGAGGGGGTGCTCGCCTGTCCGGCGCCGGCGGGCCGCGGGCACCTGAATGCGGCAAGGGAGTGAGCCCTCCGGGCGGGAGCGCGTCAGGGGCCGGTGCCAGGAGCTTGGTGCCAGGGACTTTGCGGCGGACTGAAGCTCGGGACACCCCACCCTGGTCTCCACCCCCCCACCCCCCTTCCCCATTTCACCTCGGGCACCAAATACCTCGTTGCTACCAACAGCCATTCCCGCCGCTGCGCGCGCCGATCCGCCCCCCGCCTCCCCCGGCCCTCCAATTATTTTTTAGGGATTTGATTTTTTATTATTTTATTTTATTATTATTTATTTATTTACAATAATCCCGAAGCCGTTTTTTCAACGTAAATATTGATCGCGCCGCGGGTGCTGCTCGGTAACCGACAACCTTCCGACGCTACTCGGGGTCGGCCTCTGCCGACTTGAGAACGAAAGAAAAGGAAAGGGGAGAAAAAAAAAAAGAAAGAGAGAGAGAGAGAAACAAAGGAAAAGTCTCCCGATTAGCCTCACCCCTCTTGTCTGCAGGTCAGGTCCCCCCTGCATATTCCACAGCAGTGTTAGGGAGGGAATATTTCTCACCTTTGACAGCAGAAGGGTTCAGAGGTGTCTTAAGACCTCAGGAAAAAAAAATATTAAATAAATAGAAAATAATACCAAACAATCTCTTTAAAAAATCGGGCCGGGCTGGGGGGAGCCTTTGTTATCGAAGAGAGGAATGAATATTTATTAGGCTGGACGGTTTGGCTGCTCCCTGGCTCAGGCACCCTCCTGCCTTAGGTCCTACTCTCCAGAAACTCCTCAAATTCAACGTTTCTTTAAGAAAAAATAATTATATATATATATATATATTAAAGATAGTCCTGAAGCTTTGTAAAGGTAGTATTTATAATTTTTATACGTCGGGGGTATGTGGAGAGTATTACAACTAATAGTTCCCTTTAAATACCACATTTTATATATTTTTGTCTAGTTAATTAAGCAGATTCATCTGAGGGAAAAAAAAAGAATTACTTGCTAAGTGAATTGGTCAGTCTGGTTTAATCTGCTTGCAATGCTTGAGTGCTTTTGAATTCTTCAGTTTATGAACAAGGGTGGCTTTAATCACTGACAGCACTGCAGATTTAAAATGAGGTCTGAGGGGGAAAAAAAGAAAGAAAAGGAAAAGAACCCCAAAACAAGAAAAACCCAACCTTGGGCTTGCTTACTTAAGCATTCTCAGAAATGCATTAGAACAATTTGGATCTTGAAGGTCATTAATGTTCCTGTTTTTTCGTCGGTGCAGCTCAAGTAGTCTCAGACCAGCCCTCGGTGACTTCTGTGCAATCCCTACTGATTCGTTGGGTAGATGGGGAGGGGGGGGAGATCTGTCTGTGTGCTTTGAAACTCAGTGAACAGCTCTACCAGCGATGCAAGGTCTTGCATAAAATTAATTTACTTTTCCAGTACTGCACGGGCTTTGCTGTGCTCAGAAGAACAGCACAGCAGCAAAGAAAAGAAAGGAAAGACAGGTCTATTTTTGTACTAAAATACCTTTATGTATGCACATGCAGACACAGAGCTTTTCCTCAAAAAGAGATTATTTTGATTGAGTGTTCAAATTATGGCTGTCCTTTAAACTCCCCAATTCGTCTTGGAGAAATGGAATGCATCTTACCGGCTGCAGAGCTGCTTTTTTACAGCTTTGCTCTAGAGTTCTCCTTCCCCACGTTATTTATTAATGGCATTTTATGTGGATAGTATCTCAAGACTTCTTTGCTTCTGCTCTTTATTCATCACTTGAAGTCATATAATTTGTTTCTAAAACCACAGCTAGCTGCTCTAAAAGCAGAGAGAGGAAGACCCTGATTTATGTGTGTGAACAAGAAACAGGAGCAGAAGAATGTAATAAATGTTTCTTGCTTATAACTTGATATTGTGTGAAAGAGTAGCATAAAAAATAAATAGGCAGTATAGCAGCAGATCTAACTAACCAAGGTTTATTTATTTATGAGAGTTGATGTCTTTTAAAAACGGCCCTAAAGATCTGATAAATTTACAAGAGTAATGAAAATCAAACTTAAAAACTGCAATCAATCTGAAATGCTGCTTTTGGCACCTCACACGAGTGCTTGGTTTACAGCTACTTTATTCTTGGCAGGAGGCTTCCGTAAGCACGATAGGGCTCGGTGCACGAGTTAGCATTTCACCCTTTCTCAGCAGTGTTAGTGAGCTGGGTTCCTGCTCTGGCTGGGTGAGCCTTTCACAAAGTCACAGGGAGGGAGAAAGGAAAAATTAGGAGTGAGAAAAAGGGATGATTAAAATTACTTTGGGGATATGGTCACACGTGGTGCATGAAACTACTTTAAGCTACTTTTTAGGCTGCTCTAGCATTAGGATGTTTAATAGCTGTACTCTGCCTTAAGTTGGTTGTTTTGGTGGGGTTGTTTTGTGTGTATTTTTTTACTGTATAAAAATTGTAAGGGACTAGGAGAGAGATATGAAATGGAGCAAGAGAAAAGAAGGCTGATAGCTTAGCTTTCCGTCGTGTGGGCAAATTCAGGTTCTTTAATTTGCCACGTAACAGACAGCAATTCTAGAGAGAGTGGCTAAAATGAAGAGGAAAAAACAATTAATCAAATGGGGATTTAAAATTTGTAAATGCAGCTGAAACCAAGTCCTTGCTTGATTGAAGCCTGTCTATTTGGGGACAAATAGTATCTGTGTATACAGCCATGAGTGCTTCTGAGCCAGTGTTTGAGACGTATCATCCGACTGGGATGAAGGCACAAACTCGAGGAATCCCTTGATTCTTTTCCAGACTCTTTATGTGTGAGTGAGGGCTCTGCTTTGGGCATAATCTCATCCATACAGTCAACGTTTAAATTGAGATTTATCTTAGTACTGAAAACCTCAACATTAGGAGCTGTTGAAAATCACAAGCAGGATCTATTCTCTGCCTGAGCTTGTCTCAAGACAGATAGGGCTTAAAAAAAGGAGAAAGGAGGGATGATTTATTTACATTTTGGTTTTCATTTAGCCAAAAATCCCTTTTGTGACCAAGGAAGGAGGTAACAAGATTTTGACAACAGCGTGAAGTGCCTGCTGCTAGAAGTTATTTTCACTTTGTTCCTGCAAAGTATTGCCAAATTTACTGGAGAGCTACCAGGCTGATTTATTTATATAGCAGGACAGGAGTCGGGGGAGGGGGGGGGGATGCATTTTGGCCCAGCTGATTTTGCTCAATTTGCTTTGTTTTGCTGCAAAGATTTATGATTTTATTTAGCGTAGACTTATCAGCTACCTGGAGGCTACAAGGGGCCCTCCCTCGCTCTCCCTGTCCTTACTTGCTGAAAGGTGCAGCAGAGATGAATCCATTATCCGTGACATCCCGTTGGGTCAGATAAAATCCATTCAGTTGAAAGGCCAGCTATTGCTTAGCACATATCTCTGTTTATTCAGCATATTTTGACAGCTGTTTGGACCTGACTTGATAGAAATACAGCCTGTAGTGCCACGGTTCCTCCCTGTCCTGTGATCATCACAGTGCTTCTCAAGCAGAGAAAGGAGAACGCTGAGCCTTTACCTCAAGCAAATGTAGAACCCATTACTCGTAGCTCCACACCACCACCGAGGTGAGCCCTTAGAGGATTTCTCACTCAGCAGTCAGGAGGAAGGTTTGCTTATTTCACAAAGAGTTCCTAAGACATAATTAATGCAGCAGAAAGAAAGCAGCTATCTTCATAAATGGAATCACTCTGCTCTTTCTAGCTGCCTGAGGAACAGAATGTTTTGATGAAGTAAATTAGGTTGTATACCAAAAAATTTGACTCTTAACCAGCTGCCACCTTATTTCCTGCTGGTTCTATCTATTCAGATGTGAATGCTTTGTCTTTCTTGAGAATATATGTGTGCTAAAGGAGAATAACCAGAAACTCAGGGAATCATTCAGTGGTGTTCTGAAGAAAACCAGCACTTCTATTTGAAAGCAAATGATCAAGAGGTAGCACTAAGAGAGTAGTACTTGGAAATAACACCAGATATTTTCTTTCAGACAGTCAAGAAAAGAAGGATCCTTCCCTTTAGTTCAGTGGACAGACAGTCACTAGCCAGCATGAAACTCTGACCATAAAAAGGTGGCATTTAATCCTTCTCATGTGCTTTTATACTATGCTATTTATGACTTAATAACTTAGTCTCAGAATCCAAGGTTGGAAGAGACAACATCTATAGGCCTTGGCTGCATTAAATATCTTTAATGAACAACTTCTATAATCTCTCTAATTCACAATTTAAAGTACATCTAAAATTCAAATAATATGCCTGGACATGGTGAGAAAAGGGTACCAAGCATATATGGAAAAAAATGGAACCTACACAAGCAGTTTTTGCCTTATACTGTGTTGGGCTCCTTTGCAGACAGCAGAATTCTGGTCTGTCTCTTTATTATTCTGTGACTTATCCAGTTTCAGTCTGTCTAGAACTAGCTAAATATTGCTGAATGTTACCTGAGAATGCTTCGTAAATATTTGTGCTTTGACAGGGCTCTTTTTCCTGTCATGCTTTCCTTTTTGTGAACAGGATAGGAAAAAGAAAGACTCATGGCATGAACCACTTGGTAGCAGTAATTTGAAACAGTTACTGGGAGGATACTTGCTCTGGAGTTCAGCATTCAGATTGCACGTAAGATGCTGCCACCGTAACGTTTATTTACTTGTGTTTCTTTTTTTAAGCAGGGAGAGTGTCTGTGTATCTGAGCAAAAGTGTGTGTGTGTATACACCCAGACACCTCCGCGTGTCTGCAGGCAGGCTTCTGGAAGGCCTGCAGTCGTGGAGAAATGGACACTCTTGTCTCTGTGTGTTAGAAAAATCCTAGAGATAGCACAGCTGAGAGCACTGTGAATCTTACATTCTTGTCCCAGATGCTGCCAGGAAAAACAAGCCTTTTAGGCTTGAGGAGGCTTGAGATGTTTTCTTGCCAGTTGTGAGTCCTACTTCTCAAAGTAAAAGAGAGCAAGTAATGTCTGTGAAAAAAAAGTTTCCCTGACAGACGCTTGTAGGCAGCTCTCCTCCCTTTGCAATCATAAGTAATTAAAGTTCTTTGTTGGCCGAGAGTCAGCTCTGAAAGGAGGAAGGAAGATTAAAACAGGTGATTGTAGTGGCTGTCTCCAAAGGAGAGAGTTTTTCAGTGCAAAGTGAAAGGAAGATGAAGAAAAAAAAGCCTGGGTTATGTCTCTGAATAAATGGTCTCCTCAGAAGAAGATTAATTTTAAATCACTGTTCTACTTCTTGCATAAATATGGTTAAATTCACCCAGAGCTATTTGGCCTTGAGGATGAATTCCTACATTAAGTGTTTATGATTGAAAGTGCTGCCATGGAAAGCAGACAGATGAATAATCATTCAGGAGTACTGAAACTCATTAAATGAGTTTAGAACCTTTCCTGGGGCATAAGCCAATTTTTACATTTCAGACTAAGGCTCTGTCAGATTGCAGCATGGGCCTGGTGTGCTGCTGGCTGTAGGAGTTTTGAGTAACAGGATAATCCCCACATAACCTACCTCTGTGTAATTTCAAACTTACAGCCCGTGGTATGTGTATGCTGCTTTTTCAACTGCACTTTTCCAGTGAGTGTGTTAATTGTTAGTGGCAGGTAATGAACTTAACCTGGCTCCTGAGGTGCTGCCTGCTTGTGGCTCAAGAGCGACTTGGCTGCTTTTCCTGTCTTCAGCATAAGGAGAGGCTAAACGTGAAATGCCACACAAATCGGAGCAGTGCTAGCTGCCAGCTACCTTCCCTCTCTTTCTTGTGCCTGGTTTTGTCAGAAGGCCCAAGGCAGCATCCTGTGCCTGGCTGCCACCTTGGGAGGACGTCAACTGAAAAACAGGACAGACAGACTGGCATTTTGGGGGCTCAACAGAGGAAATAGACAGGGCTACTCTTCCTGCTTAAGGAAAGAGCACTGGTCCACAGCTCACCTTTTCTGGCACCGCCTGCCCATTCCCAGGATTGCTTTCCCTTCTGGGAGAAGTTTTGCCAGCTATGTGGGAACTAAGCTCACACAGTGGTAGGTAAAACGGGACAGGCTTCTTGAGACAGTTACTATCTCCCCTTGTACTGTACCTGAGCCATCCTTCCCCGCCTCTGACAGGCTGCTGCCAGCAGAAGGGATGATAAATTAACACACATTTCCTAAACAACCTCTCTTTTCTGCTGTGTGTGTGAAGATCGACCCCAGCTCCAGCTGTGGCTCAAAGCTGCAGTCGCTCAGGAGCAGCTTCTTGAGCTGTTTTTGTCATGAGGTGGCAAATTCTGTCACAGGGTGGGTGTGAAGGTGGGGATGAGAGTAGTAACTCCCTCAGCCATCTGATTTTAATCCCTTACCATATGACTTGAAGTCCTTAGATGCCCTCTACTGCCGTATACCAGAATTAACAGATGGCTCTTTGTAACCGGCTTCAGATTTGCTGAAGTTTATTATCTCTCTGCCTTTGTCACTGGGTGGAGGAGGGGAGATGATACCCATAATTACTGCAAAAACATGCCAGTCTCTCCAAAGTGTGAGTTTGGGCTAGACACCATTGCTGCCTCGCAGTGCTGTTGCCCTGTGTTTCAACATTGAAGGGTGCTATTTTAGCCTTCTTTTCAGAGGCCCACGTCGCCGAGAAATTATCCCTCTGGGAAAAAATCTGATCCAGAAGGATGCCTCAGGCACAGCCGAGTTTCCCCCGGCTTTCAGCCCCCATCATGCAATGGAAAGAAGCTGCAAAAGCTGCTGCTGTAGATCAGTCTCTGTTCTGGAAAGGAATTAAAGGATGCCATCAGATCTGTCATTTGCCTGAGACAGATCAGCAGGCAAGAGTCAGTCTCTAAAATGGAACAAGAGTGAAATTTCTGTCCCTGGTTTGTCTGTGTTATGACAGGTCTTTTGTGCTGGCAGGCACAAAGCAATCTCAAGTCAAACAGTTAATCCTTCAGGGAGTCACTACAGGCTCTAGGAATCAAGTGTTGCAGTTGTGCTTGAATTTGAGCTGTGTTGGTTTTCTCAACTCCTTTTCCCAACACAACAATCCCACCTTTAATTCCCCAGCCCAGGTTCCTAGCACGCCTTTGACTGAGTGGGTTTGCTCCAAATGAAATGAGTGGCCACATTCTCTGTGTTTCGAAACACGCCTAACCTTTTCTGAGGACACTCTACAACTGTTCCTTTTACCCTAGGTGGCTGCCAGGGGTGTGACAGAGAAACAGGCAGGGCAGGAGGGAGGGGAGCTTGCCAGTGGAACATGTGACGGCCAGATCTGCTGCAGGTAAGTGAAGGGGACACGTGCAGGGGACAGGGAGAAGGGTCTCTGCCAGGCTAGTAGAGAGATGCAGCCTGGGCTCATGGAAGGGATGAACTTTCACACTGTGATTGCTTTCCCCCAGCACAGTCCTCTGCTCTCAGGGACACTGCTCTAGAATATGCTACTCAGATTTTCCAGGAGCTTTTGTAATTCTTCCAAAGGAACAGAAGTCCACAGTGAAATCTTGTTGTGAATGAGGGCTTTGTTCTGCCAGGCTGTTTCTGGAAACACCTGGCTCTTTGTTAACCACTGCACAAAAGGCTGAAACATGAATTTGTTCTTGTGCTTTTGTTTTCAGAGCCTTCATTCCTTCAGCCTCTCCTGTCTCTTCCTCCAAGACATGCAGGAAGCTGCACAAGTCCTCCTGGCAGGTGGGCACTGCGTGGCTCTGGTGGCAAACCTGTGAAGCCATAGCAGTGCCTATCACCTGGCAGCTTGGGCCATTGCACTGCTGCTCACTAGAGCCCTATTTCCCCAATTTCTTCTTGTTCTTTCAAGGGCATTCCCCCCACCCCCATCCAGCAGGGAGTGGAATCCTCTGTCCAGAGAATGTAAATAGCAGCTGTTTCCACTCCATTTGCATTTCTATTCTTAACACTTCAAAATAGATTCTTTCTAGCAGCTTTCACAATCTAGTCAAAATTCCTCCTTAGTCAGAAGTACTAGGGAGATGTTAATGAAATGCCTTTAGGCTGCCTGATGGAAAAGAGGCAGCAACAATGAAATTCCCCAAACGGCTGAGCTCTTGTGCTTCTGACAGCAACAAACTGAAGCAGATCTTGGGCTGAGAGTACACCAGGTAAGGAGATGAACTGTTAAAAATGTCTGTGCTGGCCTGGTGGAGTATTTCTAGCAAAATGAATTTGTCATAGGAGTGCAGCTGAAAGGGGAAAAAAGCAACCCAAAGCAACACCTGGCAAGCTGTATGAAGTGAGAAGCTTGTTTGCTAGTGGCATTTGTTTTTAAATGAAGCTCTTGTGTCCTGACAAAAACTGAAGCCCAGCTCCTTGGGTTTTCACACCACTGGTTTCATCTGCTGGCACTTCCCTAGTCCTGAAATGGAAACACAGCATTTTTGTTTAGTGATGCCTAAAGGACGATGTGGAGAATGATGTCCTCTTATTGGCTTGGCTTGCTGGTGGTTTCTTCCCCTCCAGAAAACTTTGAAAGCCTTTCACCTCATCATTTTGCTAAATGACTCAACTTCTTGAGATTTCTTTGATCCTCTGAAGGCTGAGAATTGCAGCAGTGACATTTAGTGACCTTTGCTATGGTTCATTTACTCCAGTGTGGACAGTGGAAGATGCTTGCTCTTGAATCCAGGAGGTTTTTGAGTTACAGAAATGCACTTTTTCCTCTTTCCTTTTGTTTCTACAGGAGTCTCAACTGGGGCATCCATCCAAACTGGACTGGACAATCTTGATGATTCACACTGCTTAGAGAACAGTAATTACATGTGTGAGCTGCTGCTTTTGCATATCTTGACAGGCCTGTAGCAGACTCAGTCAGGCTTGGTAGTCTGAACAAAAAGAATCTGAGCTCATGTCATCTGTAAAACCAGTGTGGGTCCCATGTACCTGATTTCAGAGGGCAGGCTTGTATTTAAAACTTACATCTAGACTTACAAAGTCCTGGATACAAAGAGGCACTGCTGGGGGTAGTTCCCTCTGGAGCAGACTTCTATATTCACACTCCCTCCTTGAACTCTTCTCTGTGACCCCCACAGACCTAACATGTCATTCTGATTTTTTGTGTGTATCTTTTAGCTTGGAGTATCTGAAATTCCCTGGAACTGCCCTGCAGCTGTGAGGATGGTGCTTTCCCAGCCTGAAAGCGAGGGTTTGTATTACATGTTTGGGGATGTGGTGGTGCTTGAGGGTGCACAGCCAGCCTGACCAGTTCAGAAGAGCAGGAAGGTTAAAGTCCAACAAGGAGCGATCCTGGGAGCGGTGCTCGCTGCACACTCTCCCTCCAGGGGTGTTGCTCTAAGACAGGGCAGGGTGGAACAGGGGAAGGTAACAGAGGTGTAGGGAGCAGCAGCCAGAGCCTGAGCTTGCTCCCCAGCCTGGAGCAGGAAGGATGTGCTCAGAGGGGCCCAGAGTAGCCATCTGCTGCATTCTTGGGAAATAACAAATGAAGCCAGATTGAAACCAGTCAAGACTGAGAAATACAAAATTACAGCAACAAAAAAAGCCCAAAAGTGATGTGGTGAAGCCACTGTCTTCCAACTGTCAACTAACTGCAGGCCAAGGAAGACCTTTTCCAGGCATTAGTTTATTATTCAACTGAAATCCTCAGTGTCTCAACTGAAGCAGAAGGCAAAGAGGGCTGCAGCAGCACAGCTCTGGTCCAGCAGAGCTCCTGAAGCAGCTGACTTCTGACAAACTGTTTAAAGAAAAGCAACAGAAATGGGAGTGATGAGAAAAGCCAGCAGGAGTTGAGAGACAAAGACCTTTACATGAAACTAGACAACTTCCTTTTGTGGCATTAGTCAGGAGGGAACGTGTTTGTACACTAGGGTTATACTGCACTTCATCTGTTACTTAGGTTAACTTTTATTCTACAGGATGCAGTAGCCTAAACTGAGTCACTTCTCAGTGTTCATTTGAATTGCCCAGGATACTTTGATGGTTAAACTGTCACTGGTTGTGGCAGGAGAGCTGCTAAACCCCAGCTCTTCCAGGTTATTTTTCTCCTGTGACACCTCTCCTTTTGCCATTAGGGAGATTCTATTCTAAGGAATTGTAAACTTTGGTAGCAGTTTGCTGGCCTCATTTGAAAGTGTTCCTGCCTCTGGCTCAGGACTGGTTTTCCTCCTGACAAGCAGTAAAGCCAACTATGAGCACAACTGTTTTCTGTCTTTCTTTCTTGATTTTCCAGAAAAGCTTATAGGCAAAGTTGCTCAGTTCTGTTGCCCATCCCAACCTCCTGTGCTGCCTCTAGGTGTTGAAATACTTCGGGATGTATTCTCACTTCTCACCTGTGTCATGATACTTAATAAAGTGGTACTCCAGACCATAAGCTTCAGCTTCTCCAGAAACCACGCAATGCAGTCGTTGGCCAAAGATGTTATTTGGGCCCTGCAGCTTCCACCTTACGACGTGTGGTGAGATGAGCTTTAAGGTGGAGGAGGGCAGATTGAGACTGGATAGTGGGAAGAAATTCTTTTCAGGGAGGGTGGTGAGACACTGGAACAGGTTAGGTTGCCCAGGGAGCTTGTGGATGTCCCTCCCTGGAGGTGTTCAAGGCCAGGTTGGATGAGGCCTTGAGCAACCTGGGCTGGTGGGAGGTGTCCCTGCCCGTGGCAGAGGGTGGGAACAGGATAATCTTGAAGGTCCCTTCCAACCCAAACCATCCTACGAACAGCTGCAGTTACACCCAGTGGAGCCCAGAGAAATGCAGTGGTGGCTTTAGAGAATGGAAAAGCACTGAGACTTGTAATGGAGCTGCAGACATGCTGTGCTCCAGTGCAGCACCAGAGCCAGCAGCTGAAATTCAGACCTCTTACAACAGTGAAGAGAGGAGAAGGGATCCTTCCTAGAGGTAGGGCTGAGTAACTAGGGAGCAGGAAGGGAGGGATGGGTGAGTAACTGCTCTCTCCATTATGGGTATGAGGAACTGAAGCACAAAGACATGAAACTTGTCTCACAGATGTACTGGCAGCTGGGTCCTATTCACAGCCCACTGTTGGCTCATCATTTTCCAGACGAGGGGGGTGGAGCTTTTTGTTATTCACAGAATGGTTTGGGTTGGAAGGCACCCTGGAGACGTCTAGTTTCAACTCCCTGCCGTGGGCAGGGACGCTCTCCACTACCTTCCACGCTCGAAGCAAACAGGCAAGTCCTGCAGAAGAACCTCTGACTCCAACCCGTTTCAGACCTCCCAGGGAGTTTCTTTTTCTCAAGTCCTCACAAATTCAATTAAAGAGCAGCTAAGGCACGCCTCTCAGTTTAAGTTTGCTGATGGAGCCAAAGCCTCTATGGGTTTAGACAGATGCAATTGTTACTGGGCAAGGTTGCCTCCTGGTGGTACTCCCGAGGACGTGCAGAGGGAAAAGGCAAAAGCCCTGCTTGTAGCACACTTCCTTTTTCAGTTCAGGTCTAACTAGAGGAAGGGCAAGAAGTTTCTTTTCACGAGGACATCAAGCTCAGCTAGCTGCGAGTTAAACAGTCAACATTTGAATACCTGGCTGAGAGTGTTTTCTAATGGCATGCTAGCAAGCAAAGCCCAAGAGGACTTTTAGTGAGGTATTAAATCAATCAGTAAGAGATCCAAAGGTTCTAGTACCCCCAGCAGGGAGTCTGAAACGCTTCACTTTCAAGACCGCTTCAGGTACTGGGAAGTCTCTAAGGTCAGGGGTGCAGTTTTCTTGTCTTGCTGTCAACTGTTTAAGCAGAAAGTAGCAGTTATGGATGGTTTAGTGACAGCAGTGACACAGAGCAGCCAAGTATCTCTGTCATTGTTTATTCCCAGTCAGGACCAGCAGCAAAGTGCCGCTGCCGAAAGGTCCTCTTCACTAGCGGTCTTTGGGAGGATTAGGATTCCTGCGCCTCCTGTGGTACCTGCGAGAGAAAAGAGGCTGCAGTGAGTGCAAGCTTTGGAGCCTTTGATTCTCCCCCCCTGCCCTGGTGAGTGGTCTGGAGGTTACACAAGGTGCAGCAGCAGAAGCCATCACCCCTCATTAGATGTCATCCCTGTTGTTGGTGGGGTTACATAACGCTGCTTGTTGCTGCTGCTGCATCTGCCACAAGCACGCAATAATCCAATCAGTTCCACAGCTGAAGAGGTACACAGGCTGCTGTTTGTGCTTAAGCCTTTGTCTGAAGTTAATTTTATTACATGGTCAGCTTTCCCTTTGGATACAGGGATTGCTACAGAAGAGACTTGATGTTTCAAGGAGTTCTGCCTGACTGTGCATTACACAGTGTAAGATTTTGCAGACATACTAATCCCCAAACCCTCCACACCACCACTGATCCCTATTTTCCTCTTAATTGCCCACCCCAAAACAATGAAGCTCCTGTTTCATGCTCATTACAGTGACAGCTACCCTTTGGCTACAGGAGGTTCTACTGTTTTGTTCTCTGTACTTACAGCAAAAACAGTAACTAAAAAGTTTTCTGTGGACAAAATAACCCTCAAATGATCTGCCTGTATCAAGTCTCCACAGCTACAACTTAGAAGCTGCCAAAGGGCACAACACAGGGACTGGAAAGGAGTGAGACAAACCATTTGTTTGCAGTGGTGGATCTGGATTCATCTGTCTCTAAGCTCAGTCTCACATCTTTGTACCTCTCCTCCCAGCTTTTACAAGGCACACCAAGGTGCACTTCTCACCATTTCAGATGAAAAACCTCTATTGTTCTTTAGTCTGAAAATCATCCTCAAGTGTTTCCTGAGCTGTTAAGGAAGAGACACTGCATGTGTCCAGGCTGCACTAGGTCACGTCCACTGAGGACCTGGGGGGGTTCAGTCTGGAGAAGAGGAGGATGAGTGGGGCTCCCTACAACTCCCTGAAAGGAGGCTGCAGTGAGGTGGGTTGGGCTCTTCTCCCTAGTCTCAGTGATAGGAGAGGCAATGGCCTGAATTGGGCCAAGGGAGAGTTAGGTTGGAGATGAAGAAAAATGTCTTTGGTCAAGAGTGGTCAGGGACTGGCAGAGGCTGCCCAGGGAGGTGGTGGAGTCCCAGTCCCTGGAGGTGTTCCAGAGCCCTGTGGCCATGGCACCTGGGGAAGGCCATGGTGGTGCTGGGTTGCTGGTTGGACTGGATGATCTCAGAGGCCTTTTCCTACCCAAACATTTCTGTGGTTCTGTATTTTGAAAACAAAGCCCCACAAACAAACCAACCCCCCACCCTGCAGAGGCTGCCAAAGGGGCAGCATTACTACAGCTCTCCCACCCCATCTTGCCTTCACACAGCAGCGCACTCAGCCCACGTGCCAGCAGGGTCCTGTCTCCTGTACTAATCCTAGGCCGAGTCCTCTGCCCCTTCCTGTAGCTCCTTCTGCATCCCCAAGGAAGCAGCACTGCAGACACTTACTGCCCCACGGGGTACCAGCGATGCTTTGTGGTGTAAAACATTTTGCTGAGCTCCTCCATCGTGGGGCCTGTGTTGTTCTTCAGCTCAGCTGTGTTCAGTCGGGCTTTCAGCACTTGATCAAAGGTTTCCTCTGTATTGTCCACTGGATCTGGCCTTGGTATGGGCTACAAAGAGAGTACTGCATGGGTTTCCTTTTCTCCTTTTTTTTGAGAAACCCACGAGGCCCAGCTCCACAGACACCATTACCATGCTGCACCCAAAGGCACAGAGTGCCTGTCACTGCAGAGGCTGTTTACTGACACACCCCCACCCTCCACCCCAAACACAACCACCACGGAGCAGATGTCTAGCAATGGCCACTTAGCTCAGGTGCTACAGCCCATTACCCTGCCCCTGCTGTCATCAGCACTGCTGATCTCATCTTTACCATTCACCAGCTGAATCATGAGCTTCAGCTCCACTAATCCACAAGCACTCAAGGTATTCCTGGTCAGAAATGCATTCAGTGACGACCATCTTCACTAAAAAAAGCTCTGAGATGATTGATACCTCACAGAAGAATGTCACTTCCTAATTGTTTCTGCATCTGTGAAGACCAGGATGATGCTTCTCAGCCTGAAAGTAACTGCTTGCACCCTTACAACCCTTCCCTGGTTTAGTTGCTGACTCCTGATGTTCCTGAGACAACTGATCAATTTAAAAATACCCCCCAGGCACAGAGTATTTTAGGGGTTTAATGGAGAATGGTCCAGCTATAGGACCTCCAACACAAGGAGGACATAGAGCTGCTGGAGCAGGTCCAGAGGAGGGCCACAAAGATGATGAAAGGGCTGGAGCACCTCTGCTACAAGAACTGGGGTTGCTCAGCCTGGGGAAGAGAAGGCTAGAAAAGTCTGTCTAGGCTTACTTTCATCACAGTAAAGAACACCTTGGGAAGTACAACTGATAGAGAAAAATTCCAGAGTTAAACTTTGGTGGCATCTCTGAACCCACAGTGGTGGATGAAATGTGAAGCTATCAACCCAACAGCACCATGGCTACTAAACCATGGCCCCAGGTGCCATGGCCCCAGGTTTCTGGAACCCCTCCAGGGATGGGGACTCCACCACCTCCCTGGGCAGCCTCTGCCAGTTCCTGACCACTCTTGCAGCAAAGACATTTTTTCTCTTCCCCAACCCAACCCTCCCCTGGCACAACTTCAGGCCATTTCCTCTCCTAGCACCTGAGACCAGTGAGCAGAGCCCAACCCCCAGCTCACTGCAGCCTCCTCTCAGGGAGCTTAGAGAGCAATGAGGTCTCTCTCAGCCTCCTCTTCAGGCTGAGCACCCCCAGCTGCTCCCCAGCCCTGTTCTCCAGACCCTTTCCCAGCTTTGATGCCCTTCTATGGGCCTGCTCCAGCAACTCAATGTCCCTCTTGGTGTGAGGGGCCCAAAGCTGAGCACAGTATTCCTCTTAAGTGGTGGTTTAAGTGAGACATCACTCACTTGACAGTGACACTGATCAGGCACCAGAAAGTAGCTCAGGGCTTCCAAGCTAAAAAAAAGACGCTCTCAAGACTCAAAGTTATGAACTCCTCCTGCCTCTACAAGAGTAAGAAGTAGAAATGTGTATGTTTGGACTTACTTTTGTATGCTCATATGGGATCTCCAGCGAGGGGTGGTAGCAGACAATTGTCTTCAAATCTGAGGTCACTGCCAGTTCCACTTTGCTTTAAAGGCAAACAAACAAACCCCACAGAGTCTTCAGTAACAACCACTTCCAAATGCCATTCTAAACAGAAGTGCTGAGCAGCCTGAGTCCCATGAAAACCAGATTAGACCCTGAATTTTGACTTCAGAATCTTTCATAACATAAAGGTCACAAACACATGATCTTAACTTTCCCTGCCATACCTTCATGGTTGGTTGTTGGGGTTTGTCTTGGTTGAGAGGGGAAAAAAAAGGCTAAAATCAAGTGTTAAAGGTAACTGGAAATACAAATTGGAAAAAAATCTTCAGCACTTCAAATAATTGCACAGAAAAGAGTAGCAACAGATGGGGACAATGACCCCTGGGACCCACAAAAGGAAGAGCAGGGAACCAAGCTCTGGGCTTCCAGCTTTTACATCACTTAAAGGATTCATAGAATGATTTGGGTTGGAACAGACCTTAAAGCTCATCCAGTTCCAACCCCCTGCCATGGGCAGGGACACCTCCCACCAGCCCAGGCTGCTCAAGGCCTCATCCAGCCTGGCCTTGAACACCTCCAGGGAGGGGCACCCACAGCCTCCCTGGGCAACCTGTGCCAGAGACTCACAACCCCACTCTGAAGAGCTTACTGTAAATATGATGAGCACAATGAACAAAAACATCCTGCTGAGAGGTTCCTGAGGGAGCAGAACTCTCTTCTCCCCTCCTTCCTTCCTAACTTCCACGAGACATCAGCCTCCTAAATCCTTGCAGTACACAGGTGCTGAGTTCCTCACTACTTTGGGATCATCTTTTGTGGCTCCAAGTCCCCCATGCAGCAGCACAAAGACACCTGCACAGTGTCTCAGCAAGCATCAGTAGAAGTGAGTGCCCTTAGCTGCTGCTGCTCTTCCAGAAACAAGAGCTGAGTGGCACTGTGGTCACTAACAGGCTTAAAATGAGTCCTGTAGGGCTTTTAGTTACACTTGTTGAAAAGCAAACCAAACCCAACTTCACAATGCTGACTGAACTGGTGCTGTGGTTCAAAAGGATCACATTTATCCCAGGCTGGCAGATGATGTATTTGATGCCATCACATGAGTGCATCAGGACAGAGGAAGCAGCCCTGGCATAAGCATGACACGAGAAGGACACAGAGCAAAGCAGTCTGAAGTACCAGTTGTAGTCTTCAGGGAGAACAGAGTAGGTAGATTTATGGCAAGCATGATCCACAGCTCCACCTGCAAAACAAAAGCCAACAAACCCCCATGAAAAACACTAATGTTAAAACAAGCCTCACCCAGCCTGGCCTTGAACAGCTCCAGGCAGGGGCATCCACAACCTCCCTGGGGAACCTGTGCCAGTGTCTCACCACCTTCACTGGAAATATTTTCTTCCTCTCTTCCAGCTCAAAGCCATTGGCCCTCATCCTGGCACTCCCATCCCTTGTCTCAAGTCCCTTCCCAGCTCTCCTGGATCCCTCTCAGGTACTGCAAGGCAGCTGTAAGGTCTCCCTGGGGCCTTCTCCAGGCTGAACAGCCCCAACTCTCTCAGCCTGTCCCCATAAGGGAGGTTCTGCAGCCCTCTGATCATCTCTGTGGCCTCCTCTCTTTGTGAAGTAGTGAGATTTTACTGTAGCCCTTCCTCACCATGCAAGTCTGAAAACCCCCACTCAATGTCAATCTTCAAACAGCCCCAGTGGCAAGAGGAGCAGTATTTACTGGCTAGTTCACTAATCAGAGGAGCATCACGTGTGGGCCGTGGATGCTTTAAAAGCAAAAGACACAAAACAAGATATCACAGAATCAATAAGGTTGGAAAAGACCTCAGAGATCATCAAGTCCAACCTGTCACCCAACACCTCATGACTAAACCATGGCACCAAGTGCCACATCCAATCCCCTCTTGAACACCTCCAGGGGTGGTGACTCCACCACCTCCCTGGGCAGCACATTCCAATGGTGAATGACTCTCCCTGTGAAGAACTTTCTCTCACCTCCAGCCTAAACTTCCCCTGGCACAGACCTTTAACTATTGGCAGAGAACACAGGATTAAAAAAACCCAAAACACTTCACTTCCATTCTTCCCTTCCTTCAAGCAGTAGAGGAGAGGCTCTCAAAGAACATCTTTCAATGTGGAACCTCTGCAGTGTCGGAGCTACTCACTCTGCAGCGGGGCCTGCTGACAGGCTGCCACTGAGCGCATCCACGGGAGCCTGGACCACACGGCTCTGAGGATGTTGCCATGCTGGCAGCAGAGAGGAAACCAGTCCTGGGCAAGATGGAACTCACTCAGACACCATATCTTGTTTCCTGCAGAATGCCCTCTGAAAGAAACCAGTTTAATAACTCTTCGTGGCACAAAAGACTGGCAATTTGATTTGCTGAGTAGCTTCAGGATAAATGAAACTGATGCAGTACATTCTCCATCATTTGTCAGGCATTTGGAAGTCCTCAGAAGGTTGGAGCAGATGGTCCTTGGGGTCCCTTCCAACCTGGCATTCTGTGATTCTTATTGTTTAAGATGCTGGCACCCTAACAGTCAAATGTGGTACAAAACTTTATTTACTGAGGCACTCTCTAAACCAACATCATCAACTTCAAAACACTTTCCACGTCTCATGGCTTGCCTACTGCTCCTCACCCACCTAAGTTTTACGTCCTCCTACCTGCATGCTCCACAGAATTACTCCTGAAACATGCTTTCCCTCTTCAAAACGTAAACATCCCCACCCAGTATCAAACACAGGTGCTTATAAGTACCACTTGCTGCAGAATCACAGAATTGGATGGGTTGGAAAAGCCCTCCAAGATCATCCAGTCCAACCTGCAACCCAAGCCCACAGGTTTCCTGAACACCTTCAGGGACTGGGACTCCACCATCTCCCTGGGCAGCCTCTCTACATGCAGTTGGTTTCATCTGTCCCCAAAACCATTCAGAACACCTTAAATATCACCCCAGATTTCACAGACCCAGAAAGACACAGAAATACCTTCAGATTTCGTTGTCTGCTGGAAAAAAAAGCTTTGAAGAGAATCTTACAATGATGCTTGGACACAGTTTAAAGACATAAAGAACACAAAAAGAAGGAAACAAGACATCCTTAAACCTACTTCGTATTTAGCACTTCAGAAGATCACCAGAAGTGTGCATTTTCCAATTTCCACAAATAATTATTCAGCATTTTCTTTACTCGTGGCAAATGCTACTTAAATCAGTGAATACCACACAGCACCTACAGAGCTGCTCCTAATTTGTCC
Source organism: Colaptes auratus (assembly GCA_015227895.2). Classification (NCBI taxonomy): domain Eukaryota; kingdom Metazoa; phylum Chordata; class Aves; order Piciformes; family Picidae; genus Colaptes; species Colaptes auratus. The sequence goes on along the minus strand of CM037634.1, from coordinate 30,659,821 downwards.
TTGAAAGCTCATTAACACACAAAAAAGCGTGAAGAACACGGCGGCTGCGCAGTGACTTTGCCAAAGGACAAACTCCGGCCCTTTCTCAGCCTCTCAAGGACCTCTACAGCTCAAACCGCAGCATTCCCCTCCTTGAGGCTGCACACAGGAAACTCTGACAGGCCTGTCCGCAACAGACCCGACACTTCCATTAAACCCCTCAAAGCAAGCAAAGAGTACCCGTTATTAAAAGAGACTTGCAGGCCATTAAAAAATCCTCAATAAACAAAAGGCCTGAGCACCAGAGAGGGTTAACGCCTCTAAGTATATAACCTCCCTCCTTCTGTGCGGAGACTTACCGTGTGGTTCCCTTGCATCAGAGGGGTTTACGCTGTCATTAGCTACAAAAGCAAGGCGGGGAGGGCTGCCCGGTGCGGCCCTGCGGCGAGGCGGCCCTAAGGCGAGGCAGCCCTGGCGCTCGGCCACCTGGCCCTCGGCTGCCCGGGACAGCCAACCGACACTAGGCCTGTCCCGGCGCAGCGCCCCGGCGGCAGCCGCTACCAGGAGGGAACCGCCACAGCCAGCCAACCAGCCTCCCTCCCTCCTTTCTTCCTTTCCTCCCTGCCTGCCTCCCCACAGCGGTTACCTGTGCAGACTCCACTACTTCTCTCAGCAGCCCGCCGAGTGATAGAACACCGGAAGCAGCGCAGAGCCACTTCCGGTTCCGGCGGCGCTCGCCCCGCGGCATGCCGGGAGATGCAGTGCGGGCCTGTGAGGCCTACCCCGGTCCGCCTCTGCTGCCCGCCCTGTCCGGCACCGCCCCGCCCGCAGACCCTGAGGCCGTTCAGAAGGCAGCGGCGGCGGCTGCGCTCCCGCGTCTTTAGCGTGCTCTCAGATCGCTGCCGTGGGTCCTCGGAGACTGCGAGCGATCTTCTGTCCCGTGCGGGATCGCACTGGCAGCACTTGGCACCTCTCAAACCTTGATTCACCAAGCAGCCGTCAGTAGGTTTTCCAGATTCCCTGCTTTTATACCCTCATTGAATAAGTGGTTTTAAATCTGAGGTAATCTGTGAGTATGTCAGCGTTGTATTTCAATCATGTTGCTGTGCCAGGCACTGGGGAGGCCACACCTTGAGTACTGGCTTTACTCTGGGCCCTTCACTCCCAGAAGGACACTGAGGAGCTGGAGCAGGTCCAGAGAAGGGCAGAAAAGCTGGGGACGGGTCTGGAGAACAGGGCTGGGGAGGAGCAGCTGAGGCAGCTGGGGGTGTTCAGTGTGGAGGAGAGGAGGCTGAGGGAGACCTCATTGCTCTCTACAGCTCCCTGAGAGGAGGCTGCAGGGAGGGGGGAATTAGTCTCTTCTCCCTAGTGTTAAGTGATAGGAGAGGAAATGGCCTGAAATTGTGCCAGGGGAGGGTTAGGTTGGATGTGAGGGAAAACTTCTTTGGTGCAAGAGTGGTCAGGGACTGGCAGAGGCTGCTCAGGGAGGTGGTGGAGTCCCCATCCCTGGAGGTGTTCCAGAACCCTCTGGCAATGGCTCTTGGGGCCATGGTTTGGTGGCCATGGTGGGGTTGGGTTGCTGGTTGGACTGGGTGATCCTAGAGGGTTTTTCCAACCCAAACAATTCTATGATTCTATGAATTCTAACCCCAGCACCACACAGCTACTCAAAGTCTTCCCTTTGTTGGGATGCAGGAGAGAATTAGAAGGGTAAAAGTGAGAAAACTCTTGAGCTGGGATAAGCAGTTTCATAGGCAAAGCAAACCCTGCTCATGCAAGCAAAGCAAAACAAGGGATTCATTCACCACTTCCCATCAGCAGGCAGGAGTTCAGCCCTCTCCAGGGAAGCAGGACTCCATCATGTGTAACAGTTACTAGGGAAGACAAACACAACAACTCTGAATGGCCCTCTGCTGCTGATGTCATATGGCAAGGAATAGCCCTTTGGTCGGCTGGGGTCAGCTGCCCAGCTGTGTCCCCTCCCAACTTCTTGTGGTCCCCAGCCTGCTGGCTGGTGTGAGAAGCAGAAAAGGCCTTGACTCTGTGTGAGCACCGCTCAGCAGGAACCAAAACATCCCTCAAATGTCAACACTGTTGCCAGCACAAATCCAAAACATAGCCCTGTCCTAGGCTGAAGAGAATGAACTCTGCCAGCCAAACCCAGCAGGTGATGTAATGATTTACTGAGGAAAGTTGTGCTTCTAACCCAGCAGTGCAATGGCAAACACTGGAACTTCAATCCTGCTTCTGAAAGGTGGCAGCTGAAGGCTCTGCAGAACTTTTATTTTATTTTACTTTATTTTATTTTATTTTATTTTGTTTTATTTTATTTTACTTTGTTTTTCAAACCAAATCCCCTGTTAAGCCACCAGACTATTTTTAGCTGGTTTCTCTAAGAAGGGGTTTGAGGAGACAGTAGATGAGGTCTACCTCTTCCCTGACACATAATGTTCTGCAAGGCTATTCTTAGCAGCATGTTCTGACAGATTACAACTTTCTGGTGGGGAGAGGGGAATTGCTTAAGGACAGCTCAGGAGTGTGGCTGCACACTTCTGCATGTCTGCAGAGGGGGTTATTAATAACTGCCAACAGCCTTGCTTGCCTCAGCACATTGTAGGCAGCAAAGAGGAGAGCTGCTCCCCCTGCACTGGCTCAGCAGAAAGGAGCTGGTGCTCTCCATTTGCTGTGGGGACACCGAGGAGGCACTAAGGGTTGATAGGCAGGGCTCAGAGAGTTGGAATCAGTAGGGCAGAGTCTAGTTGGAGGCCTGTGGCTAGTGGTGTCCCCCAGGGGTTGGTGCTGGGACCATCTCTATTCAATATATTGATTAATGGTCTGGATGAAGGAATGGAGTGGACCCTCAGCACTAAGCTGTGATGCTGAGACACCAGAAGGTTGTGGTGCATCCAGCATGACCTGGGCAGGCTGGAGAGCTGGGCAGGGAGAAATCAAATGAAACTGAGTAAGGACAAGTGCAGGGTGCTGCACCTGGGGAGAACAACCCCAGGGACCAGGACAGGCTGGGGGCTGAGCTGTTGGAGAGCAGCTCTGGGAGCCCTGGTGGAAAACAAGATGCCCATGAGCCAGCAATGTGCTCTTGTGGCCAGGAAGGCCAAGGGCATCCTGGGGTGCATCAAGAAGAGTGTGGCCAGCAGGTCAAGGGAGGTTCTCCTGCTCTTCTGCTCTGCCCTGGTGAGGCCACATCTGGAACATTGTGTCCACTTCTGGGCTCCCCAGGTCAAGAAGGACAGGGACTTGCTGGATATAAATTCCTGATGAGACATTGTCATTTAATTCTCAAATCTTCTCAAGTGATGCTGTGGCCAGACAGACTTCTGTGGTTGAAGTCAACCTGTGACCATCCAGAGTCAACACCAATGCTTGTATCACCAGGCTATCATCATTCCTTTGGAGATCTTGCACCACTTCATCACTGGTCCAGCCACTTACCCTTAGGGAGTCAAGCTGCAACTGCCTGCAGAAGAGGAGGCTGAGGGAGACCTCATTGCCTCTGCAGCTCCCTGAAAGGAGGCTGCAGTGAGGTGGGAGTCAACCTCTTCTCCCTAGTCTCAGGTGATAGAAGGAGAGAAAATGGCTTGAAATTGTGCCAGGGGAGGGCTAGTTGGAGAGGAGGAACAATTTCTTTGCTGCAAGAGTGGTCAGGGACTGGCAGAGGCTGCCCAGGGAGGTGGTGGAGTCCCCAGCCCTGGGGGTGTTCAACAAACCTGTGGCCATGGCACTTGGGGCCATGATTTAGTGGCCATGGTGGTGTTGGCTTGAAGGTTGGCCTGGATGATCCTAGGGGCCTTTTCCAACCCTAACAATTCTCTGCTTCTATGTAAATAACAGGTGTCAAAACTGAAGTGTCTGTAGTGGCCACATGCAAGCTAAAATACTTTGTGCTCCCCTTGACCACTGGAGCTCAAGGAAGCAAAGTTATGCCTCTAGTCAAGGAGCCATTTAATGAAGGAAAAAAATAGAGTTATTTCCACAGTGAAGGCTCCTACTCACAGCAGCCCTTTCTGCTGCCTCCCTGCAATTACAGCTCTACTTCAAACCCCAGATTGCAAGGAGTGCTGTGAGGAGGAAGTGAGATTAGTCAGCCACAGGCTCAGCTGGCCTGGGTGCACCCACTTAGTGAGGAGCTCTATGACAGCCAAAGCTGTCACAGGAAGGTGGTCAGCAGCTGTGTTGAATTGTGCTTGCATCACTGTAATAATTTGATTACCTTTTGTGCCTGGGGTGACTGCAGAGCATGTTGTTGGGCAATAGCAGAGGTGCTTAAGGTGCTTCTCAGAAGTGCTGTAATCCCAGCTGTGATGTGATGCTCACGGGTTTGTGGGAGGAGGATTCCTAGAATCATGGAGTGGGTTGGGTTGGAAGGGAGATTCAAGATCATCCAGTTCCAACCCCCCTGCCATGGGCAGGGACACCTCCCACCAGCCCAGGTTGCTCAAGGCTTCATCCAGCCTGGCCATGAACAGCTCCAGGGAGGAAATATCCACAGCCTCCCTGGGCAACCTGTGCCACAGTCTCACCACCCTCACTGCAAAGAATTTCTTCCTAATCTCCAGTCTCACCCTCCCCGCCTCAAGCTTCAATCCATTCCCTCTCTTATCAATCCAAGCCCTTGTCAAAAGTCTCTTTCTAGCTCTCCTGGAGCCCCTTCGGGTCCTGGCAGGCTGCTCTGAGGTCTCCCTGGAGCCTTCTCTTCTCCAGGCTGAACAGCCCCAGCTTTCCCAGCCTCCCTCCACAGGTGAGGTGCTCCAGCCCTTTGTGGCCTTCCTTTGGACCCTCTCCAGCAGCTCCAGGTCCTTCTTGTGTTGGGGCCCCAGAGCTGGAGGCAGTGGTGCAGGTGGGGTCTGAGCAGAGGGGCAGAATCCCCTCCCTGTGCTGTGCTCTCCCTGCAGCTCAGCACACAGCTGCCTGCTGGGCTGCCAGAGGCCCTTGCTGGCTGGTGTTGGATTTTTCACCAACTGACACCCCCAAGCCCTTCTCCTCCAGGCTGCTCTCAAGCCACTCCTTGCCCAGCATAGCCTTGTACTTGGGGTTGCCCCAGCCCTTATTTTCACAAAAGAAAGGAAAAACAAAAGGTTGCTGAAACAGTCTTCAAGTTTTGCCACACTGCATCTGCAGCACTGGGAAAAATTGCTTCTTATGGGATCTGCCTTTTCTTTCCTCCCTCCTTTTCTCTCTCTGTCTCCCCTCCCAAGCCCTCCAAGAAGCTTTTACCTTTTTTGAAGTGGTTTCACTGACATGTTCACATGTTCAGTAGCATTGCCTTACATTTAATGGTTGTGCTGCCTTGTGGCTGGCAGAGGTCATTTTCTTCACCATCTAGGATGGGGACTTGTTTTGGATGTGCGCTGCAGACAGTGCTGGTAACACAGGGCTGTTTTGGTTCTTGCCGAGCCGTGCTGACACAGAGTCAAGGCCTTTTCCGCTCCTCACACCACCCCACCAGCAGCAGGCTAGGGGTGCACAAGGAGTTGGGAAGGGGACACAGCTGGACAGCCGAGCCCCAGGGATACTCCACACCCCATGACATCAGCTGCCCATACGGGAACATCCTGAACCTGTGCTTTCCAAGTATTTGTTCCTGCAGGGGGGTGGGAAGCTGTGCTCCAGGCGTGTGGAAGAGCTTTCACAGCTTTTTGTGCCCCCTCCTCACGGCCCCCACAGCGCCCCCTCCGCCGCGCTCCAGCCCACGGGCCGCGGGATCCCCTTTGGGCCGCGGCGGCCGCCCCGGCCCGGGCGCGGCCTACATTGCCCGGCGTCCCGCGCCGCGGGGCGGCGCCACCGGAAGCGCTGCGCGGGCTACTTCCGGCTGTGCGCGAGCCCCGAGCCTTGGCGAGCCCGCGAGCCTGCAGCGCGAGGAGACAAGATGGCCGGGCTGCCCCGCAGGATCATCAAGGTAGCCCCGCGCCGCGCCCCCGCCGCGCCGCGCTCCGCCGGGGGCCCGGGGGTGGCCGCGCCGGGTCCCGCGCGGCGGGCAGGGCTGGGCCGGGTTTGGCGCCGCTTCCGGTGCCCGGGAGCAGGGCCGCGCGGGGGTAGGGCCGCTCCCAGGCCTCCTCCTTCACTTGCCGGGCGGGGGGGCGACTCGCCGCCGGGCCCGGCCGCCGCGGGAGGGGGGAGGCGAGCGAGGCGTGCTAGGCCTGGCCTCCCCCGCGTTTCCCGCCGTCGCTTGTGGGGGCTTCTGGGCTCGTTGGCGGCGCGCGCGGGCGGTGGGGAGCGGCTGGGCCCTCGCGGCGAGCCGGAGGCGGCGAGCGGGAGCGGGCCCGCGTCTGCGGCGGTGACCGCTCGGGCGACGCCGGCGCTTCGCAGCCTTCGGTGTCGCCCTCCGTCGGGTGCTTGCGCGCCCGTTCGTGGGCCTGGAGCTTGGAAAGGCGGCGGGCACGCACTCCCGTCCCTTTCCGCCGTCGGTGTGGCTCCTCGCCGGGGCCGCACCGCAGCGCCCTGCCTGGCCCCGGCTCCCTGGCGCAGCTCTTGCAGCGTTTGGGCTGGAGGAGCGCGGTGGGGGTGCAGGGCTCGGGTTCCTCCTTTTGTGCGAGAAGGGACAGACCACACTGAATCCCGACCGTGGCTGTAGCTGTACGTCAGGGTCGTGTGTACCGGTACGCACTGGGCCAGGCTGGTGACTGCTACCTGCGCCCTGAGCCGTCGGCCCTTACGGGTTTAGCTGGTGCTTCAGCGTCTTGCTTCGACTTTCATTTACTAAGCTTTATAAGGGCTCTCAAGCTTGGGGTACCTTCAGCTGGCCTTCCCATCGCAGTTTCAGCTTTAGACTTGAATGATTTGGAGTGGCTCAGCGCAGACAGAGCTGCAGTGGAAGCTGTCGAAGGAGCTTGGCTCTGTAGCTAGCATGGCCGTTTGCAGGAGTATGAATCCAAGGCCTTAAGTTGGTGAGGACTCCCGTTACAAAAGTCACCAAGTGATTCTAGTAACGTTTGTCAGCCTTCAACAAGTAAGAAGCATCCTGTGAAGTGAACAAATGTCACACCAACAATTTATAATACTGCAAAGCTCTCCTGGCTGAACATGCAGTGTTGGCAACCCTTGGAACACACCCGAGTAGAGAATGTTTAATAGTGGATGAAAAAGATAACCTGATTTCATGGAGAAAGTCCACTGTGATCTAGTAGGTAACGGAGATGAGGTAGAAAGGTAGGAGTGGTGTTTATGATGTGTGGAACAGACTGAAACATGATTGCTGCTGTAAGCAGTGAAAAATAACAAAGACAAATCTTACAGCATGAGTTTGACACTGGTCCAGCTGCCTTAGTGCACAGCATGCAGGGCTGGATGTGTCTCAGGTGTGAGAGGGAACACTGATTCATAATTGAGAGGAAATGCTCCTCGTCACAGAGCTGTGCTAAGAGCTCACTCATGCTGCTGCTCTCTGTGTTAGGTTTTAGTGTTTTTTTAAGAGCCCTTGGCAATTCCTCTGAGTACAGCCAAGAAGTGCCCCTACTTGTGTGCAAATTTCCTTCTTGGCACTTTTGGGGTTTCATGGTTTTCTGGAGAAAACCTGGAGGAGTTCACACTGCTGGCTCCCAAACTGAGTGATTGCAGAGAAAGGTTTCCTCTCCTGGAGGAGAGGAGGTGAAGGGCAGCAGCAGAGACACCTGAGACTCCAGATTTCCTCTCCTGATCACCCTGAAGCGTTTGGGGGATTATTGTATCTTGGGGTGGTTGTGTTAGATGACCAATTCTCTAGCTCCTCTGCTGCTGCCAGATGTGCATGTGGTCCAGGACTTGAATCTGCCTCATGACTACAGCCTCAAAAACGTGCAAAGTCATGCTTGGAAGTCTTGTAGCTGCGGAGGTGCAGACCTAGAAATGCCTCCTGGAGCCTTTGGGAGCCTCGAGGAAGAGCAGTTTTGATCTTCTCTGTCCTGCCAGTCTTGATGCTAGAGTTAAGTGTCCTGCTGCTGGTTGTTTTAGAGGAAGGGAGTGAACTCTTCTTGCTGGTGAGAGTTTGAAGGAAAATGGAAATAGACGAGAGAGCTGGGAAAGAGCTGTAGAAGGTGAAATAACTTCAGGAAGAGCAAGAGCTGATTACTAATTATTTGTTTGTAACGCACAATAATGAATTTGATGACTAAATGGCTTGGGTTCCTGCTAGGAAAAGATCTTCTCTGCATGCAGCCTTTGTGCTGCCCTCAGAGGGGCCTGTCAGTGGCTGGCTGGGGACAGGAGTGCATATCTGCACTGAAATAAAGTCCAGGACCCAGCGAACTGCTCAGGATGCAGGTGGCGTGCCTGGTCCTGAGCGACTGCTGGCAGATGGCTTGGCTCTCAGGTTGACTAGCAGCCCTGGCTGTGTGCAGCCTGTCGTCCGGCTCAGCAGGGAGCAGTAGCTCTCCTTGTCTCAGCAGAGAGCTCTGCTTTGTATGTCCAGAACTTGCCCCAAATTCAAATTTTGCCCTCAGATTACTTGGTTCAGAAACACAGACTTGAAGCAAGCAGAGGGGGATGATCTGTAAGCTCAGGACATGATAGCACATCGAGGGTGGTTCCCAGGAGGGTGGAGACTCCCTTTGTACTAGGAGCTCCATGGAGAAGACAAGAGGTGATGGGGACAAGTGACTGCTGGGGAGATTCCCAGTGGGCTCCAGAAGGAAATGTTCCCCCTGAGCACAGTCAGGCACTGGAGTCCTCTCCCAAGGGCTGCGGTGGAGTCCTCTCCACTGGGGAGTTTGAGGGCTCAGCTTGGCAGGGTGCTGGGCCAGCTCCTTTCAACTCCACTGTCAGCTGGCAAGGTTGGAGCAGATGATTCTTGGGGGTCCCTTTCCTCCTGGCACTCTGGGATTCTGCTTTAGGGTTGTGGCTTAGTGTCAGCACATCACAGATGGTGAGTAGAAAGTGATGATGGTTTTGGGTCCTTAAAGATCCAGTTGGAAAACCTTCTTGTGACCAGAGCAAACAGAGAAGAGGTGGTTTTATTTTCTTCAGTAGTCAAAAGAACCCAGAGGTCCTCTGAGAATCATTTGAACAGGAAAATGTATTAATGCAAGATGAAACTCAAGATGTGGTGTGGCACAGTCACAGAGATGTCTGGGGCTGGTGCTGTCGGCTCTGCTCTTAGCACTCAGCATTCAGAAGTGAGCCCTTGCAGTGTGCCCGGTAAATGAAGGCAGCGATTTCCCCCGCCCTCGCTGCCCTGATTCTCTCCAGTGTTGCAGAGTCACGGAGTGCCACTTGGGGAAGGAGTTGAATTGCATCTGAGGGTGGTGTTTTTTTTGTTTTCCCTTTGGCTGACATTCAAACCACCTCCTTGCTCTGTCAAGTGCAGTCTGGGTCTGAATGGGAAGGGCAGTGCTGCTTAGTCTCAGCTTTGCAAATCCTTCCCCCCTGCTGCTCTCACTGCTGCAGTGATCTCATCATTCATGATTCCATGTCCAGGTCTGTGTCTTGACTGCAGCCAGCTGTTAAGGAGCACTCTTGCTAGGATCACTGCAGCTGCTCATGAAGTAATCCATCTGAAGCAGGATCTGAGACTCTTGTTTTTGTCTTTTTAAAATTAATTATTTATTTTTAATGAGTTTGTCAGTGTTAAATTATTGAGGCCTTGAGTTCTTCCCCCACATGGTAGCAAGTTAATGGCTGAGAGATTCGTTGTGCTGTTGAGAGAGGTGATTCTCCTACTCCCCTCTGGTGAGACCTCCCCTGCAGTACTGTGTGCAGCTGTGGGACCCCCAGCTCAAGAAGGATGTGGACCTGATGGAGCAGCTCCAGAGGAGGGCCACAAAGATGATCAGAGGGATGGAGAACCTCTGCTATGGGGACAGCCTGAGAGATCTGGGGCTGTTCAGCCTTGAGAAGAGAAGGCTCCAGGGAGACCTCAGAGCTGCATTTCAGTATCTGAAGAGGACCTCCAGGCAGGCTGGGGAGGGACTGCTCAGAAGGGCTGTGGGGATAGGCCCAGGGGCAATGGTTTGGAACTGGAGCAGGGCAGAGTTAGGCTGGACATCAGGAGGAAGCTCTGCACCATGAGTCTAGTGAGACACTGGCACAGGCTGCCCAGGGATGTGGCTGAGGCTCCATCCCTGGAGACATTCAGGATCAGCCTTGGTGTGTCCCTGGGCAGCCTGCTCTAGCTGGAGCTGTCCCTGCTGCCTGCAGGGGAGTTTGACAAGATGACCTTTGAGGCTCCCTCCCAGCCCAGTGCATTCTGTGAATGTGTGCTGTGAGAAGCTATTTCCACATTGCTGCCAGTGAGCTGCTTGCAGCAGTTTGCAGGGATCTGGGTATCGTTTGAACTGCTGACTCATGAAATGCTCCTTCAAGGAGTGGAATTTCCAGGAGGTGTTCTGGAGGCTCTGGTGGTGCATGTGGTGATAGGTGCCTCCAGCATTCTGTTAGAGGTTAGCATAAGCAGCACTTTATGCTTTAAAAAGTAGAGATCAGCCATACAGTCTGCAGCTCCTGGTGTACTTTGCAGGTGCTTTAAATCAGTGCTGCTGGCAGCTGACTTCAACTGCCCCATTTTGTTGTGGAAGCTGTGGGCTTCTGGGGCATGGACACCTGTCTCCAGGTGAACATTGAAGTCCCCTTTGCTTGCTGACTTCTCTGTCTATTTTTTTTTCTAGTTCTGTTTTTCTACTTTTGAGGCTGTCAGGGAGGGACAGGACTGGGGGGAATGGAACAAAACCAGAAGTGGGTAGATTGAGAGTGGATGCTAGGAAGAAGTTGTTCCCCATGAGGGTGGTGAGAGCCTGGCACAGGTTGCCCAGGGAGGTGGTGGCAGCCTCATGCCTGGAGGTTTTTGCAGCCAGGCTGATGTGGCTCTGGGCAGCCTGCTGTAGTGTGAGGTGTCACAGAATCACCAAGGTTGGAAGAGACCTCAGAGATCATCAAGTCCAACCTGTCACCACAGACCTCATGGCAGCAGTGGCAGGGAGCTTGGAACTGGATGATCCTTGAGGTCCCTTCCCACCCTCACGATGCTATGACTCTGTGATTCTAGTTTTCAGCTTCCTGGATAAAAAAAGTCCAAATAAAAAAGGCTGGATGTGAGCTCAACACCTCTGGTGATATTTGGCCTTGCTTTGGTGGTGAGGCCTAAACCCCCTTCCCCCCAGACACTGCTGTCCCTTGGCACCTGTCAGAGGAGCTGCATTTTGGTCTCTGTAATGCCACTGCCCCTCATGTGCTGCCTTTGGCAGAAGGGTGAGCACTCTGGGAATCTCTGGAGAGTTTTTGGACTGTTCATCTTTAAACCACCTTATTCATAGATTCATGGAATGATTGGAAGGGACCTTGAAGAACTAGTTCCACCCCACCATGGCATTCTTTCCCCCTGCCTCCCCAGCTATTGTAGGAAGAGAATACAGAGGCTGTGCAGCCCTCTGAGTTTTCCTGCCAGGCAGCTGGTGTGGCACAGGCTGGCTGTGGTGGCAGCAGGGGTGGATAGGCAGGGGCTGGAAGCCTGAGGTTTGGCAGGACAGGTCTTCTGTGGAGGTGTGGGAGGCAGTCTGAGAAGGTGGCTTGGGCCCAGAGGATGAAGAACACTTTCCACAGGATCACAGTTTTGGTTGGAAATGGCCTCTGAGCTCATCCAGTCCACCCATCCACCCAACCCCACCATGGCCACAGGTTTCTTGAGCACCTCCAGGGGTGACGACTCCATCACCTCCCCGGGCAGCCTCTGCCAACCTCTTCTTCACCATGGGCTGCAGGGGAATTTAGTCCAGTGTGTGGAGCACCTCCTTCCCCTCCTTTTTCACTGACCCTGGTGTCTGCAGAGTTGCTTCTCTTATATTTTAACTCCTCTGTCCCTGGCTGCCGTTGCTTAGCAGTTTTTGTCCCTTCTCAATAGCAGAGATGCTGTCACTGATGGGCTCAGCCTGGGCCAGTGGTGGGTCCATCTTGAAACCAGCTGGCATTGGCTCTGTTGGATGTGGGAGGAAGATGCTAGCAGTCATGGATGCCCCCTCCCTGAAGGTGCTCAAGGCCAGCTTGGCTGATGCCCTGAGCAAGCTGGGCTGGTGGGAGATGTCCCTGCCCCTGGCAGGGGGTTGGAGCTGGATGAGCTTTCAGGCACCTTCCAACCCAACCCATTCTGCTCCATCAGTGTAACTGCAGGAGTGGTCTCTGCTGGTAGTGAATTGAGTTATGCCTTGCTTTACTGTAGCTGAAGATGCACCATGAAAAGCTTGATCTGTGCTAGTACATAGATAATCCTCTAGGAATTTGCATCAGATCTCAGCTTCACAGTTCCAGAAGCCTGTAATCTGCTGTGCAAAATTCAGGAATGAGGTCATTCTCAGGGGAGAGTGAGGCTGACCTTAAAAGTGTCCCCCCAAGTGTGGTTTGGCAGCATGAGCTTCCAAGATGTTGGGTAGATTATGGGTTATATTCTTTTTAGTCTGGGGAGGTGCTCTTACCTGGAGAACCTTTGTCCTCTTCTCACTGTAGAGATTCATAGACTGGTCCAGGTTGCAAGGAGCCTCTGCCATGGGACACCTCCCACCAGCCCAGGCTGCTTGAGGCCTCATCCAGCCTTGCCTTGAACACTTCCAGGAAGGGGACAACCACAGCCCCCCTGGGCAACCTGTTCCAGAGTCTCCCCACCCTCACTGGAAAGAATTTCTTCCTCATCTCCAGTCTCAATCTGCCCTCTTCCAGCTTCAATCTATTGCCCCTTGTCCTGTCACTCCAGGCTGGGTGTAGCCACTTCTTCACGTGACCATAGCTCATGAACTGGTAGACCCTGGGAAAATATCTGTGCTGAAGTCATAGAATTGTTTGGGTTGGAAAAGCTCTCTGGGATCATCAGGTCCAGCCACCAGTGGCACCCCACCATGGCCACTACAGCATGGCCCCAAGTGCCATGGCCACACATTGCCTGGACACCTCCAGTTAGAAAAAGGTTTTTTGAATGAAGTCTTTGTGTTTTACTGAGGCAGTTTTATCTCTCAGTGTTGAAGACAGTTTTGACTGATGTTTCACTGTCTCCTACTGCCTCCCCCTCAAAAATCAAAGCTAACACATGCCTGTGCTTTACCTTCTTGTGTGTAACTGAGCAGTTGTTGGTGGAGGAGATGAGTGTGATCTTCCTCCTTATCCTGCTCTGACAGAACAGGAAAGAATTGCTTTTTGGCAAGGAATTATGGTTCCTCCTGTGCTGATACCCTGCTTTAGGTTCCTCCCTTTACTTGCTATTTCATATCCTAAAATGAATCCTTACTGTTAAGATGTAGTTGGAATATAATGACAGTAGAGGCTGGCAAGGGTTTCCTGCAATCAGAGTAAAGAGATGATCCAAATGTTTGTGAGCAGCAGGAGCAGGGAAGTGATTCTTTCCCTCTGCTTTGAGACCCCACCTGGAGTCCAGTTCTGGAGTCCCCAGCATTAGAAGGATTAGAAGTGTTGGAGGGGGTCCAGAGGAGGCAATGCAGATGATCAAGGGGCTGGAGAGCCTCTGCTATGGGGACAGTTGAGACAATTGGGGCTGTGCAGCCTGGAGAAGAGGAAGCTTCAGGGAGACCTGAGATCAGCCTTCCAATACCTGAAGTGGGCTCCAGGAGAGCTGGGAGGGACGTTTTACAGGGGCTTGTAGTGGTAGGATGAGGGACAATGGCTTTAAGATGGAAGAGAGGAGATTCAGTCTGGAGATTAGAAAGAAATTCTTTGCAGTGAGGGTGGTGAGGCACTGGAGCAGGTAGTCTGGGCAGGCTGTGGATGTCCCCTCTCTGGAGCTCTTTAAGGCCAGGCTGGAGGAGGCCTTGAGCAACCTGGGCTGGTGGGAGGTGTCCCTGCCCGTGGCAGGGGGCCGGAACTGGAGGATCTTTCAGGTCCCTTCCAGCCCAACCCATTCTGTGATGCAGTCTGAATGGAGCTGCTGAAGTTGCAGAGAGCCAGCACAGGGCATGCAGGCACCGTCTGGACATCAGCTGAAGTAGAAGTTCTCAAGGTGATTAGGCTGCAGTCCATGTTGATTAGATTTAGCCTGGGCTGTGCTGGCATGCAAGTTTTTGTGCTGCTGTGTTAAACTTGGACCAAGGAAGTGACTTGGCTCAGAGCTCTGCAGTGAAGGTTATTTCCGAAGCCAAATGCTTCTGTGAGCTCGTTTGTTGTTTGACTTTGCAAACGACAGGGGTGCCTGGAGCAGGGTCTGGGCACACTGGTGCTGCTGCTGCGAAGTCAGGGCAAGCCCTTGTATTTTGTGGGGAAAGGAGAAGGTGGAGGGAGGTGCATTTGAAGTGAGGTCCCTCGGGAAGGACTGAGAACCAGGCTGGAATGGGGAGAAAGGCATTTTGGTTCAGTTGTAAGTTCAGAAGCTGAAGCCCATGACGAATGAGCTAAAGGACTTGCACTAACGTTCGGTCATGGAGAGTGGAATTTCAGGTGCAGCTTGCTCTTAAAATCATTTTGCTTTTTGCCTTTGGTAGTGACCTTTGGTCTGCTCTAGAAATCTTCCTGGGGAGGGAGTGGAGTGAGGCTTGAGGAGGGTAGATTTAGGCTGGATATGAGATTCTTTCTAGTGAGGGTGGGGAGACACTAGAACTGGGTCCATCTTGAAACCAGCTGGCACTGGGTCTGTTGTATGTGGGAGGAAGATTCTAGATGTGGATGTCCCCTCCCTGGGGGTGTTGAAGGCCAGGCAGGATGAGGCTTTGAGCAAGCTGGGCTGGTGGGAGGTGTCCCTGCCCATGGCAGGGGCTTGGAACTGGATCGTCTTTAAGGTCTCTTCCAACCCAACCCATTCTATGAATCAATGACTTGGCAGCAAGTGTCTGATCTCCTCCAGGAAGCAAATATTGCACAGACTGATGAGCAATCAGGACACCTGTTTTCCTCATCACATTTCCTCCCACACAAAGTGTGTGTGGGGGGGGGGTGTGGGGTGGTACCCTCCAAGCTCACAGACCCAGAGAGCTGTGTAAATGAAGCAGGGGGCTTTCAGTTGAAGTCTCTCATGTCTCTTGGAAAAGCTGTAGTGTGCACTATCATCTGTGGAGGCTGGGACTGGCTACCACATCCTCTCTAAAAGTGCTTCTGGGGTGTAACCTCGGTGTTTGCAGGTGATGCAGAAGGTAGGGTGAGCACTGCAGAAAGAAGTGAGCTAGTGAAGGAGCTCATGAAAGTACAGGGGAAGAGTCTTGCCCTGAGGCTTTGCAGGAAGATGTGGTACTGTGCCTTTTCAAACAGAGTCTCCTTCGAAAGACTTAGTGAAGAAGGTGGTGCTGCTCCCTCCCCAGTCATGTCCTGTGATAGGGCAAGGGGCAGTGGCTACAAGCTGGAACCCAGAGGGTTCCATCTCAATGTGAGGAAAAACTTCACTGTGAGGGTGCTGGAGCCCTGGAGCAGGCTGCCCAGAGAGGTGGTGGAGTCTCCTTCTCTGGAGGCTTTTGAGACCCATCTGGGACATGTTCCTGTGTGCCCTGGCCTGGGTGATCCTGCTCTGGCAGGGGGGTTGGACTGACTGATCTCTAGAGGTCCCTTCCACCCCCTACCCTTCTATGATCTCTATTTTCAGGTAGCAGCATAAAGCTGCTAGTCACAGAGATGCTTCTCTAGTCTCAGCACTACAAAAGGTTGCCAACTGTCTGTTTATAACAAGGAGGAAGATAGAGTCTCTTGGTGTTTCAAACCAGTACCCCCAAACACATTTCTGCAGGGCTGCTCTCAATCTCCTCACCCCCATCCTGGATTGATATTGGGAATTGTGCTTACCCAGGTGCTGGACCTTGCACTTTGCCTTAATGAACCTCATGAGATTCTCCTCAACCCACCTCTCCAGCCCCATCTGGATGGCACCCATCCCACCCTTAATCACAGCCCTCTCTTTTCTGGAGGCTTCTTGTCCTCCCAGGTTACAGTAAAAACAGGTTGAGAGCTTCTCCTCCCTTGGGTACAATTATTTTTCAGTGTAATGTCTTCATAGAAGAGCAGCAATGCAGAATGTCAGCTGCACCATCTGTCCCATCCATATCAGCTGTCATCCTGCTTCAGGCCACCTGTGTTAATAAGAAAAGATTTGCTTTTGCTTGTCAAAATACCTTCAACACTTCTGTGGTTTGTGACCACTTAATTAAAACTGGGAGGGCTGCAGTCGAGGGGAGGTACAGCCAGCTGTGAATGGCAGTGCTGGGGTGGGGGCTGGTAAGCACTGACTGCCATGTGTCTGCAGTTGGGTTCAGGATCTCTTAGTGGAAAGGACGACATCCACTGGGAAGATGGGGAGTAAAAGCAGGAGCAAGAAGAGCTCTCACTCCGTAGCACTGCAGAGTGGGACAAGAAGAGATAACTGCTTAAGGCAGCAGGAGATAGTTCAGTGAATGCTTTACAGCTCAGAATGGGTCTTGAAATCTCCTCTGTGCAACTTAATTGAGAGTGCTAGAGGAGAGCTAATGAGAAACACCACGGAGGCCTCTTCTGGAACAGGACTTGCTGGGTAGAAAGCTGTATTCCCATGAGGGCAAAATGAATTGCTCTGTTACAAAAACATTTATTGAAAACAAATGTATTACTTTATTTAAAAACTTATACAAATGAAGGCTTCTCTGGGCACTGTGAGATTGAGTGGCCAAGAAGGCCACCAGCAGCCTGGCCTGGAGCAGCAGTGCTGTGGCCAGCAGCAGCAGGGCAGTGATGCTGGGCACTGCTGAGGCTGTACCTCGAGTACTGGCTTCAGTCTGAGCCCCTCACTGCCAGAAGGACATTGAGGGCTGGAGGTCCAGAGAAGGGCAACAGAGCTGGGGAAGGGTCTGGAGAGCAGGGCTGGGGAGGAGCAGCTGAGGGAGCTACCTGGGGGTGTTGAGCCTGGAGAAGAGGAGGCTGAGGGAGACCTCACTGCTCTCTACAGCTCCCTGAGAGGAGGCTGCAGTAAACTTTGGGTTGGGCTCTGCTCCCTAGTGTTAAGTGATAGAAGGAGAGGCAATGGCCTGAAATTGTGCCAGGGGAGGGTTAGATTGGAGTGGAGGGAAAACTACTTTGGTGCAAGAGTGGTTGGGGATTTGCACAGTCTGCCCAGGGAGGTGGTGGAGTGCCCATCCCTGGAGGTGTTCAGGAAAGGTGTGGCCATGGCACCTGGGGCCATGGTTTAGTGTCCATGGTGGGGTTGGGTTGCTGGTTGGCCTGGATGATCCTAGAGGACTTTTCCAACCCAAACAATTCCATGAGCTGTCATTTTGTGCCAAGCCTGGTGCTTGCTCTCTCAGCCTTGCAAGTGTGCTTCATCTCTGCTGGAAAACAGCTTGCATTTCGTGGTGGAGCTCCATGCAGAGGGCAGGAAGTGAAGCATCCTTGCTCTTAAAGCATTTTTCATCGAGTATTCATGTTCCCTAGGGGGCTCTTAGGGCTTCTGAGCAGCCTCAGTGTTTGTGTAGCTGTATTCAGCAGAACTGTTTTCCTCTGCCCTCCCCTCTGCTGAGGGGTTTTACAGCAAGGTGGCCACATCCAGGTCATAAAGAGCTGTCTGAATGTGCTGAGGTCCTTGCAGTGCTGGAGCCCCTGCAGTAGGGCTTGGTGCCTCAGTTAGAAGGGTCATTTTTTCTCCTACATGTGTGCTCTCATTGTTCATTGTCAAGTGGATTTTGGTGGCAGAACCTGCAGCTTGCAGACAGGCTCTGCTCCCTCAGCCAGGCTGGGAGGCAGAAGTGCTGATGCTGCTGCCAGAGGACTGCTGATTCTGGGGGATTTTAAGCCAGGATTGGCTGCCTGCTATGGTCACAGTCAGCACTCTGGTAGTGCTGGGGAGGTGGTCTGGGGACCAGAGGGACTGAGTGGGAGCTAGGGACTGCTGAGATCAGCCCAGCTATTAAATTGTGTTACTCAGAGAAGCATTTAGGTTGGAAAAGACCTTCAGGATCATTGAAGGATTGAAGCTTGAGGAGGGCAGACTGAGACTGGAGGTTAGGAAGAAATTCTTTAGAGAATAGAACTAACCAGGTTGGAAGAGACCTTTGAGGTCATCAAGTCCAACCTATCATCCAGTACTGTCTAATCACCTAAACCATGGCACCAAGCACTCCATCCAGCCTCTTCCTAAACACCACCACCACCTCCCTGGGCAGCACATCCCAGTGGCCAGTAGAGAGGGTGGTGAGACACTGGAACAGGTTGCCCAGGGAGGTTGTGGATACATCCTCCCTGGCAGGCTGAGGCCTTAAGCAATGTGGTGTAGTGGAAAGCATCCCTGCCCATGGCAGGGGATTGGAACTGGATGATCTGGAAGGTGCCTTCCAGCCCAGCCCAGGCTGTGACCCTTGCTCCACGTGTTCTTGAGCTTGTCCACGGCTCTTGCTGTGGATGGAGGCAAGCCGCTCGTAGGGAGTTCTGGTTGTTAAGCCAGTTTGTGTCTGTGCTTAGAGCAGCGTGTGCTTGCTCGCAGAGCAGTCAGAGGGAGGTTTCAGGAGGGGCTGTGCTTGTTACCTCGCTGCTTCTCCTCCTAGGAAACCCAGCGCCTGCTGGCGGAGCCTGTCCCCGGGATCAAGGCGGAGCCCCGATGAGAGCAACGCACGTTACTTCCATGTGGTCATTGCAGGCCCCCAGGATTCCCCCTTTGAGGGTGGGACATTTAAACTTGAACTATTCCTTCCTGAAGAATACCCCATGGCAGCTCCAAAAGTACGTTTCATGACCAAAATTTATCATCCTAATGTAGACAAGCTGGGAAGAATATGTTTAGATATTTTGAAAGGTAAGTGCTGCCTCCTCCTCCTCTTTCCTTTGGTCTTACTAAGCACAAGACCCTAATGAGGGGTTTTGGTAAAGAGTAGCTTGCTGCTGCTGGAGTCTGGGAGAGGGGAGCTTGCTGTGTGTGGAGCTGATGGTGCCCTGGTGTTTCACACTGCTGTCCGTCTCTCCTTAGATAAATGGTCCCCAGCCTTGCAGATCCGCACAGTTCTGCTATCAATCCAGGCTTTGTTAAGTGCTCCAAATCCAGATGATCCTCTAGCAAATGATGTAGCTGAGCAGTGGAAGACCAATGAAGCCCAAGCCATAGAAACAGGTGATGTATCTTACACTACTTTGTTTTCCCCCCCTTAGATTTAGGAAGTAGCTGATTACTGTTGGCTGGGGAGGTGTAAATCCCGACCCCGCCTTTTATGTCTGCCACTTGCAGAAGCAGTTGTTGCACACAGGCACGGTCCAGGTAGCCTGCCAGTGCCTGCAGTGCTCTGTTCTGGTAATGGTTTTGGTTGGGAAACCCTTTACAGATCATTGAGTCCAACCATTCTTTGACTCCACCTAATCTGCTTCTAAACCACATCCCTCAGCACCACTTCTCTGCCTCTTTTAGGCACTTCCAGGGATGGGGATTCAGTCACCTCCCTGGGCAGCCTTTGCCAGTCTTTGAGAACCCTTTCAGTCAAGAAGTTTCTTCTCATATCCAACCTAAACCTCTCCTGGTGCAACTTGAGGCCATTTCCTCTTGCTGTATCCCTTGTTATTTTGGAGAAGAGACCAGCCCCCACTTGGCTTCAGGCTCCTCTCAGGGAGCTGTAGAGAACAGTGAGGTCTTCCCTCAGCCTCCTGTTCTCCAGACTGAGCAATCCCAGTTCCCTCAGCTGCTCCTCCCCAGCCCTGTTCTTCAGACCCTTCCCCAGCTTCATTGCCCTTCTCTGGACCTGCTCCAGCCTCTCAGTGCCTTTCTTGGGTCACTGCCCATGCCAGTGCTCAGTTTATGACTCTTTCCCATGTGCCTCAAATAAATGAAAACCTCAGAAGCTGCCCTGAAAAAAAACAAACCAAAAATCTCAGAAACTGCCCTGGAAACAACCAACCAACCTCAGCAACTGCCCTGAAAAAGCCAAAGCAAACAGAAAGAACCTCAGCAACTGCCCTGAGAAACAGACAAACCAAGCCTGCCACCACCAAACTGAACCAAAACAAAACCAGCAACAAAGAAACTGCCCTGAAAAATGCCCCCAAAATATCAGGAACTGCCCTGGAAAGAAAAGGAAAAGCACAAAAGAAGGGCAAACCAGAGCAAGGTCAGAAATTGCTCTGAACAAAAGCCCCCAAAGCTCAGAAGCAGATAAAGAGAGAAACCCCAAGCTGTGGGAAGTGCCCTTGGCCTCTGCAGGGTGGCACCTGTTGTGTCCTTGCAGCAGGGCCCTCAGAGGGCTCTTGCAAGCTGCCTGAGGCCAGCCTGCCAACTGCACCTTTGCCTAAATGTCTTTCCTCTTCCTTTGCAGCCAGAGCATGGACTAGGCTATATGCCATGAATAATATTTAAACCTGCTTTCAACATCAAGTGTGCATCACTTCTCCTCTTCTGCCAAGACCTCTTCCTTGGGTTATTTTTGTTTCTTTTTGGTCGTTTGTTTGGTTTTTTTGGTGTTTTGTTTGCATTTAATGGACACAGTCTTAGAAACCCATGAGAGAATAAAAGCCCAACCATCTCCAGTCCTTTGGTGATTAAATGCTCATTAGCAAATCTGTGTCTTGTCCTAATTCACTGTTGTACCGCATGAGCAGAGGCTAGAAGCATCATCTGGATCGTTGTGAAGTTGTCTGAAAGCAGCAGCAGCACATCTCTGCTTTTAATCAGTTCTGGGGTTTTCTTTCTCCCCTCCCCTCCCTGGTTTCAGTATAAGCACTGTGAATGAAGGTAGGCAAGGGTTAGCTGCAGGGCTTTTTCTGGTTTCATTTTGTGGGCTCCTCCTCCTCCCCTCTTTTCTTTCTGTTCTATGGTGATGCTAATTGCATTGGTAAAAAGCAGCTAACCGGTTCTAGACTATTCCCTCTAGCCCAGTCTAACTTAGATGCTGTAGGTGGACAAGCTTCATTGTCTGAACACCACCACCACCAGCTGGGAACATTAAACATCCATCACCTCCACTAATAATGTTGTGATTCTGCTGTCGAGTGTAGAAGCAAGAAACCCCTCCCAGAAAAAAGCTTGTGACCATTTTGTATGGCTTGTCTGGAAACAAACCCTCCTGTAAATCTTATGTTTTAGTAAAATATTTTTTTGTTATTCTACTTTGGCCTCTGTACAGTTTCTTTCTGCTGTGTTCTCCTTTCTCTTATGTGACAATCCTAGCTTCCAACAGAGAAACAGAGCAGAAGTGGCCACTGGGCTCAGCCAGATTGAGCAGCAAGAGGTGGAATTAGCAAGTCCTTAGCTTTTGCTTCTGTTTGCTGACTTTGTGGGGGGTTCTTTATTGGCTTGTGGTATGTGGGTGACCTTAACCTGGCCCAGCTGACGTGAGCTCGTGTTTGGAGTGGCCTTAGACACCAGTCTCTGCTGTGAGCATTGCCACCAGCAGTTGAGCAATCAGTGCTGTGCATTCCCGTGGAACTACTCAGAGCCAAGAGAAGGCTGAGAGCACTGGCAGTTGGGTACCTCCACAGCTCCTCTTTGCTGCTCCTTGCCAGCTTTTACGCTGCTGACTCCCTCAGTCCCTGTGAACACAAACCCCCGGTGTGTAGAACCAGTCACAAACAGCTTCTGATGTTTGCTTAACCACTTACTACAGCCTCTTGCCACTGGTTTTCTCTAGGAGTCGTAGCAAGCCACTTGCTTGAGCCACTTGCTTGAGCCACTGCCCTGCTTCAGCAGCAACAGAGCTGCTGTAGTGGAGGGAAGGGAAGTGATGAAAAACTTCCTTCTCATCCTTGGTTTTTGTGTGTCTGCATCTTGTCTGGGAACCCAGCTTCTTTCCTGGGAACCCACCTTTTGCTTCCCTTGGCATTTTGTTATCCCTATTCTCTTCTTCCTCTCCCTCAGAAAAACAGAGGAGAGGGGGGGAAAAAGGCTCAAGAAGGTGTTGGTGAGGCAAAGGTGAAGTGTGTGAGCTTGCAGTGGCTGCAGGAGGGAGCATTCAGTCAGGCAGTTCAGCAGTCACGGTTCTGTGGTCTTGGTTTTCTCCCTCTTCAGTGTCACCTGAAATGTCTCTAGACTGTGGTGTATTTATTGTGCTCTAATGTAAGATGAAGAATATCTATTAAAACTACATTTTCCAACAGACAGTGCTCTCAGTGCTCAGTAACTGCTCTTGTCCCTCCAAGTGCTCTTTGATGTGCTTGAAGCTTGGGTCAGAACTCAACTCTTTCACCAGACTGAGCTATAGGAGAATCACAGGCTGGGAGGGGTTGGAAGGGACCTTCAGAGATCATCCATTCCAAGCCCCCTGCCAGAGCAGCATCACCCAGGGCAGGTCCCACAGGAGCAAATCCAGAAGCGTCTTGAAAGTCTGCAGAGCAGGAGACTCCGCAACCTCTCTGGGCAGCCTGCTGCAGGGCTCCAGTGCCCTCACAGTGACAAAGTTTTCCCTCCTGTTCCCATGGCATCTTGCCCCCAGTGCCTCTTGTGCTGTCCTTGGCCATCCCTGAGCAGAGCCTGGCTCCAGCCCTGCACATCTTCATCCCCAGCACTGAGGGCAGCCCTCAGGCTCCTCTGCTCCAAGCCCCAGCTCCCTCAGCCTGGCCTCACAGGGAGATGTTCCACTGCCTGCAGCAGCTCTGTGCCTCTGGGATGGACTCTTCCAAGCAGTTCCCTGAGGTCCTTCTTGAGCTAAGGGGCCCAGAACTGGACACAGTATTCCAGATGTGGCCCCACCAGGGCAGAGTAGAGGGGGCAGGAGAACCTCTCTGACCTACTCACCCCAGCCCTTCTAATCCCCCCCAGGATGCCCTTGGCCATAAGAGCACATTGCTGGCTCATGGTCATCCTCTTGCTCTCCAGGACCCCCACATCCCTTTTCCCTGCTCTCCAACAGGTCAATCCCCAAGCTGTCCTGGTCCATGGGGTTGTTCTCTCCTAGATGGAAGACTCTCCCCTTCTCCTGGTTGGATTCTATTCAGTTCCTCCCCACCCTGCTCTCCAGCCTGTCCAGGCCTGGCTGAGTGGCAGCACAGCCTGAGCGGTGTCAGCCACTGCTCCCCCTCTGGTGCCATCAGCACACTGGCTGGCAGTGCCCCCTGTGCCCTCAGCCAGGGTGCTGATGAACAGGTCCTCCTGAGAGACTCCCCAGGCCTCCAACTGGAGTCTGCCCCATTGACCACAACTCTCTGGCTTCTCTTCTTCAAGCAGCTCACATCCCCCTCACTGCCTGCCTGTCCAGACAGCACTTCCTCAGCATAGCTGCCAGGAGGCTGTGGGAGATGGTGTCAGATGCTCTCCTCAGATCAAGACAAACCACAGCCACTGCTCTACCATCCTCTGTCCACCTGGTGATGTCCTCATCAAAGGTTTCAGGTTGGTCAAACATGACTTCCCCCTGGAAAGGCCCTGAGCATCCTGGGCTGGTGGGAGGTGTCCCTGCCCATGGCAGGGGGGTTGGGACTGGATGAGCTTTCAGGTCCCTTCCAACCCAACCCATCCTGTGACTAGGAATTTTGATTGTTGTTTTCTTGGGGGGGGTGGGGATTTTGTTGTTGTTGTTACTTTTTTCTCCCCCTGTGTCCAAATCTGCCTGGTTTAGTACAAGAGCTCCCTACTTGTTTGCAGGTTGGACAATTCCAGTCCAATGCACCTGATAGATGGATTAAGCTCTGGCAGTGTTGCAGTGTGAGCATGGCACAACATGAGTCACTCCATGGCTCTGGGATGGATCTAGCAGCAGGTATGGCAGCCTTTCCTGTCACAGCATGCAGGAAGACTTTAAAGCCTGAAGGTCATTAGAAGAGGGGAATCAAGCAGTGTAACTGCCTCACCTCTGGGGTGGATGTGTAAGCTCCCCTCAACACTTAGAGTAAGGAGTAGGGGTGAGGAAGGAGAGCAATTCTCCATTTGTCTGCAGGGCAGAAAGCTGAGGGGAGAGCCTGCTCTGATTTCAAAGGTGGTGGTGGAAGCTGCCAGCTGAACACCACCCACTGCCTGACCTGTGTTAGGAAAGGGGATTGCACCCCAGGGTGACTCACCTGGACAGCTCTGCTGCTAGGGAGTGTGACTGTTGATCACCCAGACACTGACTACTCCAGGAGTCAGAGACCCATAGGATGGGTTGGGTTGGAAGGGACCTCAAAGCTCATCCAGTTCCAGCCCCCTGCCGTGGGCAGGGACCCCTCCCACCAGCCCAGGCTGCTCAGGGCCTCATCCAGCCTGGCATTGAACAGCTCCAGGGAGGGAAGAGCCCCTGGGAAGCACAGTGGTTTCTGTGTATCACACCCTGTGAGGCTCCCCAGACTGAGAGATGGATCCCAGGGTGGTGTGCACCAGGAAGTTTTACTGGCTTTTGTTTATAAGAGGGAAATAGAAATGACCTCACAGGAGGAAACTCATCTGTCTGGAGTCACTCTGCTGTAGGCCATCTCTGGCTCACTCTGCTGTAGGCTGGGCTCTTGCCTTCAGAGTTGCTGTGAAGGAGCAGTTTGGGTTCTGCTCCCAAAGGGTACCCAGGCTGAGATGCCCATGAGCTCTGTAGCCAGGCTTGCAAGGCCAGTGAGCCAGGGAGGAGTTCTGTGTGATCTTTGGGTGCTCCTTGCTGTAGCAGTTGAGCTTCTCTCAGCCCCAGAGTCATGAAGGCTCAGGAGGGGTGCTGAGGCGTTTCTGGAGGGGTGGCCCTGGGCTCCTGCCCCGTGGGCTGATCACAGGAGGGGACAGCAAGGTGATGCCAGGGGCATTTTGCCTCAGCTGCTGTGGCTCTTTGCCTGCCTTACTCCAAGCCAGGTTGTGCCAGAGGTGTACCCAGGAGGCAGGCAAGAAGGAAATGTTTGCTGCCCACCCAGAGAAGTGGTGGTTTGGAAACCAGGGCTAGCAGTGGGAGCTGCTGGAAGCCCAGTGTGTGCCACCAGCAAACAGCAGCTGGTCACAGAGCTCACACAGAGACCTCCAGCCCTCCTCAGCCAGCTCTGAACAGCAGCTCCTGCTTGCTGTGGGCAGGAAATGGTTTGAGAGCTTGGTTGTGGCTGGTGCACAGCCCAGAGCTGAGGTGACAGCATTCCTTGGGTGGAGCCTTGTCCTCCTCAGGTGGACCCCTGGCTTCAGGGCCTGGCTTCATGCCTCAGCAGCACTCAGAGCAGAAGAGTGGTGCAAGGGAAGAGGTAAGTTCTGAAAATCCCCAGCCACACTGAACTTCAGGAGTGTTCCAGCTTCTTGGAGAAGGCCATCCCTGCTCAGGGAGGTGTTGGGTAGAAGGTTGGATTTGACACCTTAAAGATCTTCTCCAGCCTATGCTGTTGGATCTCCCTCTGTGTGTTGTGACACACATTCTACCTCCACAGGACCTCCCTGCTTGGAAAAGGCCTTCAAGATCATCAAGTCCAACCATTAGCTAACTCCACCAGGGCCACAACTACACTTGGGTGCTTCAACTTCACACCACACATCAGAGGAAACCTGGCACAGGTTGCCCAGGGCTGTGGTTGAGGTCCCATCCTAGGAGCTAGTTGAGGTCAGACTTGATGTATCCCTGGGCAGCCTGCTCTAGCTGGAGGTGTCCCTGCTGAGTGCAGGGGGGTTGGACAAGAGGACCTTTGAAGGTCCCCTCCAAGCCAATGCACTGTGTGTGAGGTGCTCTGGTAGGCACCAGGCACCACTGCAGTAAACTCAATTACAGAGCTGGGGGGTGGGGGCTGCCCACCTGTCAGCAGTCACAGAGGGGAACAGAGAACTGCTCAGCTCTCACCCTGCAAGGGAGATGGTTTAAAACCAGGGCAGGCTGAGCACTGGCAGTGCTCTCCAAGCTGGGGTGGGTGTTAGATGTGGCCTCAAGGCCGTTGTGTGGTGTCCAGCTGAAGAGACAGAACTCTCTTCCTCGTGGCAGCAGAGAGGACAGCAGGCTGGGGAGGAGCCTGAGCCACGCAGAGTGGTGGCAGGAAGGGGCCAGGCTCTTGTCACTGCTGCCCTGTGACAGGACAGGAGGCAATGGACACAAACTGCAACCCAGGAGGTTCCACCTCAACAGGAGGAGAAATTTCTTTAGTGTGAGTGGCTGGAGGCCTGGAGCAGGCTGCCCAGAGAGGTTGTGGAGTCTCCTGCTCTGGAGCCCTGCCAACCCCACCTGGATGTGTTCCTGTGGGAGCTGCCCTGGGTGATGCTGCTCTGGCAGGGGGCTTGGACTGGAGGCTCTCCAGAGGTCCTCTCCATCTGTGACTATTTATTTGCCACTCAGTAACTACATCATCCACAGGACTAATTTAGATTTTATTCTAGTAGTTCTCAAATATAAAAAGTCAAAATTCTTACATCAATCTTTGAAGAAAATCCATGCAAGCAGCTCCAAATGTTTACAGCTTCATTTGCCCTCCCCCACTCCCTCCAACCCCTGCCCTTCCCCCTTCCCCACCCCGGCGGTGATTAAAGCCCAGAGTGTGCCTCAGGCTTCCTCACAGCACACTGACAGACCCCTGCTAGGCCAAGTCGGGGTGCAGTAAGCACCAAAACATTTCCCTCCCACCCACCCATCCACCGCAACAGCCTCTCTGCAACCCCCCAGTGCTTCTTGGGGTGTTTCAAAGCCCTTCCTTCAGGCTCCAGGTGGCTTTTGTTTGCTACCACCAGCATTTAGCTCATGACAACTCACAAACAGCCAGGAAAAAGCAGTGCTGCAAAGCAGACCTGGTGAGAAGTGCAGCTGAGCCCCTGCCCCTTGCCTTTCTTTGCTGGACACCTCAATCTGAACTGAGTTTATGCCATGGGGGGGGGGAAGTGAAGAACAAACCCAAATGTGCTCTGTATGGCAGAGCTTTGGCCCAGCTGAAGAGATGCATGTGGCAAACAAACAAAACTCAACAAAATGCTTCTGTCTCAAGGGTTAGGTTAACCCCCCCCAGCCTTCAGCACTCCTCAGGCCTTCTGTCACCACCTGCTCAGCACAGCAGCCACCCCGCAGCGTTTGCTCCCCTCTAGCATACCTGAAGTGCTTTCAATTTACCCTCTGAAAGGGGGGTTAGAAATCAAACCAAGATGACCTCTGAAGGTCCCTTCCAAGCCTTAACACTCTGTGATTCTGAAGGCTGCACAGAGACTGGAGAGGGTTTTGTACAACAAATGCTGGGAACAACAACAAAGGAAAACCAAAACAAAAAAGGAGCTGGCACTACTGAACAGCTCAAATGTGAGAGCAGCAAAAAGGAACCACCCCAGCAGTTATAGGCAATCAACTCTCAGCTGGTTAGCAACAGCCAATACTGTACAGTTTTTACATTATTATCAAATACATATTCAGGAGTTACAAAAGAAGATCATGCAGGACACTAAATCTCATACAAGCTTGGGCTGCTTTCATTCCAAGAATCTCAAAGGGAGACTGAGGCATTTTTAATAGTCTGTGAGTAAGAACTCAAACCCCTGGGCTCCTGCCCTCAAAGCCCTTAGATTCTTGGTTTAGCTTTCCCAGGTTCTAGGTTATCTCACTCCAAGAAAGCCTGCAGGTGCTTGCTCAGTGGAAGTGTTCCTCAAAGTGAGCAGAAAAGGGATCTCCAGGACTGACTCTTACAGGCAGCTTTAGAGCCAGAGCCCCCCTGGCCTGCTCTGGGCATGACTGGAACCAGCAGACATTTTGCAGTGTGCTCAGCTCCACCTTCTGTTTCACCTGGCCAAAAAAAAAGTGCTTTTGCTGGAGCAGAGCTAAAGCAGCATGCTGAGCAAACGCTGCCCATGGCAGGGGGGCTGGAACTGGGTGAGCTTTCAGGTCCCTTCCAACCCCAACCCTTCTGAGAGGTCTCAGTCTGGATCATGAAGCACTCGAGTGCCCCGCTGAGAGACCAACAGCGCAGGGCTGGAGCAGCTGGTGGCCACAGTGCCACCTCTGGGTGCAGCTGAACAGAGAGTTGTGTTCTTTGCACCTCTGGAAGTTCCCTGGCATGGGAGGTAGAGGGATGGGCAGCAGCATCCCACCCAGCAGCCCAGGCGGCCTCAGCTGTGTGGCTCAGGCCTGGTGGCAGCAGCAGGCCTGCCTCTTGCGAGAGCTCAGCCCCCAGCTGCCTCCCTGCTCTCACCACACTGCCCTGGGGCACAGGATTGGTTCTTCCTAAGGAGTTTAACTTGTGGCAACACTTTTTTTTTTTCCTTTATTTTGTGTTTTTTGTGGTTTTTTTTTCCTTTT
Source organism: Colaptes auratus (assembly GCA_015227895.2). NCBI lineage: Eukaryota > Metazoa > Chordata > Aves > Piciformes > Picidae > Colaptes > Colaptes auratus. The sequence goes on along the minus strand of CM037634.1, from coordinate 30,631,892 downwards.
TCCTCCTAAAAAAGTGTAACAGCACAAAAAAGTCATAGCAGCATTTTACACCATTTGTGTTAAAAAAGTAGAAGTTAACCATTTGTGTCTCGAGTAACAAAAGGCTTAAATTACATCTTTCTCTTCCATTTTCCACCCACTGGTGACTGGTTGGACTATTTACAGAAGGGCTGGGTGCTGTGTGGAGGGGAGGAGCTTCCCCCAACCCAGGGCAGACAGGAGGTCATGGCCTACCCTCACCCTCTCTTTTGGTCTGGCCAGAGAGGAGGTGCACTTGGGGTTAGATCCTAGAGACAATACATCAGGAGCAGGATGTGACTCGAGCTGTGTTCTTGCAGGAGCAGACACCACACACACAGACACTGAGGGTGACCCCATGCTAAAAACATTAGGACCAACAGTGGGTTTAGTTTTCATCTTTTTGGCTGAAAAAGAGGAGAAAAGAATTAAGAACAGAGACACTGAAGAGGTTGTGGATGGAGGTGTTCAAGGCCAGGCTGGATGAGGCCTGAGCACCCTGGGCTGGTGGGAGGTGTCCCTGCCCATGGCAGGGGTTGGAGCTGGATGAGCTTTGGGCTCCCTTGCAACCCAACCTCTTCCATGAATCTCCAAGGTGCAAGCTGTGCCTCATGGATTGCACCTGAGCTTACCTCCAGAGGCCAAGCTTTCAGTTGCAGAATGAAAGTAAAGAACTTAACAAGTAAAGAACTTAAGAAGAAAATAAAGACCTGAGAGCATTTGTACCATGCAGCTGGGACAGAACCAGTGGAAATCGCTCAAGAATTAACTTAAAGCCAGGGCTTTCAGCACAACTGCTCAGCGAGACAGAGGAGAATTATTTCTCATCTAGGGTAAATGCCAACCCAGCTGTCTCCAAGCCTAAGAGGTACCAGGGGCAGAGCTCCTGCTGGCCAAGACACCTCAGCAGATGCTTGTACTAGACACCTCTGTCACCTCCTGCAGCTGCTCCTTGGGTGAGTCTTGCTTCCCTCCAGCCATTTGTAAATCACAGCAGCCTGCAGGAACACTCCACACAGGATGCTTCTCCTTGGAGAGGAGAAGGTTCTAGAACCAAACACTGATCAAAATGATGGAAGAGGGTAAGAATAACCCCAGAGGGGAAGGTGGGATCTCCAGTGCTTTTCATGGAGGCCTTCTGACAGCTCATCAGCTGTGATGAAACAAAGTGATAATGGAAAGTTTGGTAGCTGCAAGACAAAGTTGCTCTTGCTCCAGCAATAGCTGGAGAAGAGGAGGCTGAGGGGAGACCTCATTGCTCTCCACAACTCCCTGAAAGGAGGCTGCAGTGAGGTGGGGGCTGGGCTCTGCTCCCTAGCATCAGGTGATGGAAGGAGAGGAAATGGCCTGGAATTGTGCCAGGGGAGGCTTAGGTTGGAGGTGAGGAAAAGACTTTGCTGCAAGAGTGGTCAAGGATTGGCACAGGCTGCCCAGGGAGGTGCTGGAGTCCCCATCCCTGGAGGTGCTCCAGACACCTGTGGCCATGGCACTTGGGGCCATGGTGGGGTTGGGTTGGTGGTTGGCCTGGATGATCCTAGAGGGCTTTTCCAACCCAGCCAGTCCAGGATTCTATGACATGAAGATTGCATAGGACAAGGCAACCTTTTGGACAAGTGAGGCCAGCAGTGCTCACTGTGGGAAACCTTGGCTGTGCTGGGCTGCAGGTGGTTGAGTGCTTTAGTGCAGCCACATCTCTGCCTCCAAGCACAGCTCCACTGCCCCAAGCCCTGCAGCTGTGGCTCCCAAACCAAAGGTCAGGCTCGGAGCAGCTGTTCCAGCTCCTTTTCTAAGCAAGGACTCCTGTGGAACTCCTGCCTAGACCTGCCAAGCCTTCAATGAGCTGAACACCACTGAGATGCAGATTTTATTTTAGCAGATATGGAAGTTTGAGACTCAAGTTTCCCTTTATGTAAAAAAGAAATAAAAAGGAAAAAAAAAGCCCTATTAAGGCATCTTAAAAATAATAATAATAATAATAATAATCCATCTATGGCTTTGGTTTGCTGCAAGGATATTTTACACTGGTCAAAAGGACCAAAACAAACCCCAGGTTGAAAGCAGTTGGACACTGTGACACATGGGCAGACCTCAGGTGGAGCTGAGACCGTGACAGGTGCCTGGGTGTGGGCACAGCTGTCTCCCCTCCTGCTGGCAGCAACACAAAGGGAAATCCAAACCTTTATCTCACAGTGGAGGGCAGCCCCGAAGTCTGTGCAGAAGTGACATACAAGGAGTTACTGTCTGGAAGAGGGGGGACCACAGAGTTTCCATTCGTGGGTGAACAGCTCAGTTTCAGTTTTTCCAAGTACTCTGCATGAACAGGCTTGTGACACTGCAGGACCTTGATTGCATCTTCTACTTTAAACCATTCTCTTTTCCTTCCTGAATGAGGACAATCCACAAAGGAAAACAGAGTCAGAGATCTCTAACAGCACCAGTTGCTCTCCCATCACTCCCTTTTCCTCCTGTCTTTTACTTGAGAAGCTCAAAAGATGAGTGAGAAGACCTTGAAAGGCATGATGGGCATGAAGGGGTCCCTGCCCCTGGCAGGAGGTTGGAACTAGATGATCTTGGAGGTCCCTTCCAGCTCAAACCACCCTAGGAGTGTCTGAGATTCAGCCAAGCTCACTGAAAAGCAGTTCAGAAGCAGATAGCCCTCCTGAAGCAGAAGCTCCTGTGCCTGCTGATGTGCTCCGAGAGTCACATCCAGGCTTTACAGCAAAGGCCATGAGGATTGTTAGTGCGGTTCTGCATCCTCCCTGCATGGCCCTGGCTGGCAGAAAAGCCCTGCTGAGTGCCCATGCATGCAGGAGGGCTTGGTCTGCTTTAGAAAGCAAGTCACCTGGGGCTCACCTGGGGCTCACCTAGGGGCAGCACCTGGGGCTCACCTATGTTGACGGAGTCCTCCCAGTCCTCCAGGATCTCTGTCACCGTGAGAACGTAAACGTAGGTCCTGTGCTTCCGGTCCTGGTTCTGCTTGAGTAGGAGGAGAGAGCTTTTAGTTGGCACCAAAACCCATCATGGAGAGGCTCAGCACCACCAGGGGAAGGAAAAGGAGTCACCCCTGGAGGAACCCTGCCAGCAAAACCTGCCTTGGGTTGTCACCAAACCAACAGCTGAGCCCTGGGGAGAACACTGAAGTGTTGTGTGGACACCACAGCTGCTGGGGGACTGAGCTGAAGCCTCCCAGGCACAACTCAAGCAAATGGCAAGTGAGGACCAGAGGATGTTCCTGGTCATCCACTGGAAGTTAGCAGCTGCCCAGCAGTGCTGCCCAGTCCTCAGCTTTTACCTGTATCACAGAATGGTATGGAAGGGACCTTAACGCTCCTCCAGCTCTTTAAGGCTTCACTTCTCCCACACACACTTTTAGATGTGCTAATTTCATCCTCCCAGGACAATTCCAAGTCCTTTGACATCCTCCTACTGAAATCCTCACACAGGATGTAAACCAGAGGACATCACCTCTCTAATGCAGTGCTTCCAGCAGCACTGGGGGGGGGATCCCAGGCAGGTAACACTTCAGGACTGAAGTCTGCTGTTGATCAACTCTCACAAGAGCAACCAAAAAGTCTCCACAAAGAGGATTTCAAGGTTAAAAGAAACAGCTCACCTCAAAGATCCCAAGCAGTCTGCCTAGCTTGCCCTTCACTCCAGCCTAAAAACAAACAGGAAAGAGAGTTACCATCTGCTTCTGGATGTCACATCCTCAGGCATCAGCCCCAGCCTCCTGCAGCAGTGGACTCCTCTTAGCAGGGTTAGTTAGGCAGGTGCTCTCAGGCAGGGTTTGGTTGAGCTTTAAGGCAAGGTTTGGCTGCCCAGAGAGGGTGGGGGGTGTTGAGGGGATGCTGAAGGGGGCTTGGGTGGGTTTAGGGGGATTAGGGTGGGATTTAGGAAGGTTTGGGCTGTTTTGGGGGCTTTTAGCTGGGATTCAGGTGCTTTGGAGAGGCTTTAGCAGCATTTAGGTGCTGTTAGAGACCTCAAAATCTGGGGGGAGGGCTTAATGATTTTATGTTGCCCCCCCCCAACCCTCACAGCATTGCTGCCCACTTGATGCTGCCTTGATGGAGTGTAGCAGACAACTGGAAGGGCTTGGACTAGATGACCTTTGGAGGTCCCTTCCAAGCCAAGGCATTCTATGATCTCTCTGGCCTGGAGGCCTTTCAGTGTTGGCAGCTGTGGGCAGGCTGCAGAGCCTGAGCTGTGAGCCAGCCTTGCTTGCTGTTTCCTGCAGATGGAGCAAGAGCCATGCTGCAGCTGGAGTTTCGAGCCACCAGCCTAGCAGGGCACAAAGTTGCTTAGAACCTGATTGATCTGAGAGTTATTTTTAACTGGGGGATCTGTTGCATGGACCTTAATGGCCTCACCCCAGAAGGCACAGTGCAAGCCTCTCCCTGCCCTTTCTTGCTTTTAGAGAACCCAGAGTTCTCAGCAGCTCTACCTGCTGCCACAACTTTCCAGCTGAAAAGGGCTTTGATCAGCTTTTTAAAGGCCCCAGTCCTGGTTTGCAACACCCAAGCATTTTTAAGCATTGACTGCTCACTGGAGCTGATTCCTCTCTTTCCTCTGAGAGGTCTTGGACAATACCATTGCCATTTGCACACCTGCAGCACAGGAACCTTCAGGATCAGCCTCTTCCTTCTCAGGATCTCCACTCACACAGGTCTGGGAGCCATTGTGTTTTCTGGTGGACATTTCAATATACTACAGCTACAACCAAACCAGGAGGCTCAGCCTTTGGTGAGGTGGGAGAAAAGGGAGCAGGAGGATGCTCCTTCTGTTTAAGGGGATCTGTAGTGGGGTATCAAATTCTGGGCCACCCAGTTCAAGAAGGGCCTTAGAGAACTGCTTGGAAGAGTCCATCCCAGAGGCATAGAGCTGCTGCAGGCAGTGGAACATCTCCCTGTGAGCACAGCTGAGGCTTGGAGCAGAGGGGCCTGAGGGCTGCCCTCAGTGCTGGGGATGAAGATGTGCAGGGCTGGAGCCAGGCTCTGCTCAGGGATGGCCAAGCACAGCACAAGAGGCACTGGGGGCAAGCTGGAGCAGAGGAGGTGACAGGGGAACAGGAGGGAAAACTTTGTCCCTGGGAGGGTGCTGAGCCCTGGAGCAGGCTGCCCAGGGAGGTTGTGGAGTCTCCTTCTGTGGAGACACTCAAAACCCTTCTGGCTGTGTTCTGTGTGCCCTGCCCTGGGTGATGCTGCTCCCTTCCAACCCTTCCCATTCTGTGGTGCTGTGACACCCTCAGCTTGCCAGCCCTTATTATTTGTGTCACTTCTCTTTGAGCACCACATGTGCAAACAACTCATTTCCATTTTTCAGGCTACCCAATTAAAGACCAACTTCCCAATTAATTAACCAGAATAGCTCCTCATTAAGATGAGGTTTAAGACCTTCCTGGGATTGCTTTATGCTGCACTTCCATTGTGTGACTCTACAGTCAGATGTGTGAAAACTGACTGGACCTAAGGCACATGGCAGGTGAGCTTAACTGCTCTGCACTGGCAGCTCAAGGTAAATGAGCTTCACATTGGGTATTTAGTAAAACCCCCAATCACCAATTTGAGCTGAGCTTAGGGATGCAAAATGCATCACTCTGAAGCTGTGCACCCAGGCAGGCTGTGGAACAACTGCAGTGCATCCCAATGGAACTACACACCTCTCTGCTTGGCTTTTGAAGCATGCTGGTGGAGAGGAGAGAGATTTATCCCAGAATGGCTCAGGCTGGAAGGGAGCTCAGAGCTCCTCTGCTCCAACCTCCCCTCCATGCCCAGGGACACCTCTCAGCTACACTCAGCTGCATCAAGGCCTTGAACACCCCTGGGCAGGAGGCAGCCACAGCCCCCTGGGCAGCCTGTGCCAGAGCCTCAGCAGCCTCCTGCCGAACAACTTCTTCCTCAGCTCCACTCTGACCCTGCTCTGTCTCAGCTCCAAACCATTCCCCCTTGGCCTGGCTCCAGACACCCTCAGCAAAAGTTCCTCTCCAGCCCTCCAGCAGGATCCCTTCAGCTATTGGAAGGCAGCTCTGAGGTCCCCCTGGAGTCTTGAGGGCAAGAACAAAACTCAGCTCTGCCAGGGCTGTTCCCCATCCTAACAGCAGGTGCTCCTAGTTTTCCCTGATTTTCACTTCTTTCCCCTCCCCCTGCTGATGTGAAAGCACATCCAGAGGGGAACAGATCATTCACAGTCTCTAACCTTTTGCTGTTTGCATGCAGCAGCAGCTCAGTGTCTGGGCAGTGTGAACCCTGCTTGGACTGTTCCATCAGCAGAGATATTTGCACTAAGTTTATGATGTGAGATATATCATCAGTCATTCTGTGCCCATTCCTTGGCTATCTCCCTTTAACCTTCTCCTCCATTCATGGCTCACACACAGCACCTCCACAGAAGTGTGCAAGCAGAGCTCCAGCAGAGCCAGGTCTTGGAAGTGTTCCTTGGGGCAGAAGCATTGTGACAGAGAGCCAGGTCACAGCTCCCACTGCTGTGTGCAGCCCTGCAGGACCAGCTTCCCTTTGAAGCAGCTTCCCCGAGTTGGTCAAAGCTCCCCAGCAGCAGCTTTGTGACACTAACTGCAGACAGGGCACTGTCAGGACCATCCTTTCTTTACCACCACACACAGAACTACAGCTCAGTCAGCTCTAGTTGGATGTGGGGATGAGGCTTTCCCACCGCCCACCCTGGGCTGTGCTTTAGGTCAGATGGGTGATGAAAGCTGCCAGTGCTCCCCTCAGCTGTGCTTTCTGAATTCCACCCATCGACCTGTGGCAGTGGGAGGTGCCAGGGCTCTCCCCACAGGTGCTATTGCTTCCTAGGAGCTGAAATCTTTGCTGACTCACTCCTAGAATCCTTCATCTTTGCTCCTTTCCCATGGATTCCCCTGTGGCTGCCTCCTCTACAAATGCACAGGCACTTGGCTGAGCGTGTCTGGGGCAGCTTGCAGTGGGCTGGCCCAGCAAAGCTGGGGTGAGGCTTGTTCATGCTGGAACCTTGTTGCATGACCACTGCTAAGGGCCCTCCATGGTGAACCAGTCTGTTGCCCAGGTGAGAGGGGAGGAAGGTCACTGAAGCTCAGTTGACAGTATCTCATTTTGACACCAAACAGCAGGCAGCATTTGGTGTGGGTTGCCTCTGCCTTAAGTTCCCAAACCCACAGGGCCAGCCTTAAGGGCAAGCAAGCTAATTACACATCATTGCACACACTCATGAGCAACAACAGGAGTGTGGTTTGGGACTAGCAGGAGTCCAGCTGGGCTGAGAAAACTGTTTGAGGCTACCCCAAAATGCTGCCGTTGCCTCCCTTGGCAGGGTGCAGCCAGTCCCTGCAGAGCTCTGTGCCTGCCCCTTCAGAAACAGAAAGGGCTAAGAGAAGAAATAGAAACAATGCAGAATTGATTTTCATGCTTTTTATCTTTGCCAGCTCAACACAGACTGGGTTCCTTCCCTGGTTTCTCTGGTCTGCAAGTCCTGGCTGGTAGCTACTCAAGCAGCAGTGGCCATCTTTCAGTTGGCCTGGGAAATGACAAATACCAAGTCCCAAGTCAGACTTTGGAACCTGCAACTGAAGTGCCCTAACAGAGAGAAGCTGCATTAGTTCATCAAGGCTTGGAGCTCTCTTCTGCCTAGGGGTTAGGGGCAGAGAAAGACTTTCTGCCTATGGTGCTTTCCTTTATAGCCCAACAGCCTTAACTGTGCTCCTCAAGGCCTTCTAACTGTTGGACCCTCAGCTGCTTGGGTAGATCAGTCCCCAGTCCCTTACACCTGGGCTCTGCTCAGAGGTTCTCTTTCTCAGGCAGCCCCACCTCACTGCTCAGCTGCCTTTCAGTCCTAGGAGAGCTGCAAGAGAAACATTCTGTGCACCAGCACAGACACACCACACTCTGCTGATATGGCAGCTGGCAGCAGGTCACAGCTCAGCTTCCAGTGTTTGCAGAGGCACAGAGAGGTCTGGTTGTGAAATGCAGGCAGGCTGGGAAAGCAGCTCATGAGTTCACCTCCCCACACTACAGCCCAGTTGCACCACACAGAGCTGCAGCAGCTCTTGGCATGGCACGAGCCTGGGAGCCAGATCCCCACAGGCTCTATAAAAACACCACCAGTTGGGACTGGGTCCTTTGAATTTAGAAGTCCATCTGCTAACAGAACTATTTCCACCCAGAGTTTATCTGAATGTAGTTCCAATTAAGTGCTACAACAGGCCCCAGAAATGCTTTGGGTCTCTTCCCAGCAAGCCAAATAAAGTTCCCACTTTCCCAGTTGTGAAAAGCTTGGAAGCCAATTCTAGATGTTGAACAATTCTCTCTAATAAAAATATCTTCCCTCCTTTGACCTCTATGTGCTCGTGGCTGCTCAAATATGCTGCTTCAGGCTACCACAAGCACACAACAGTCAAAGCTGTGGGAGAGGCCTGAAAAGCCCCAGCATTTCTTCTGACCTCCTGGATAGAGAAGTAAGAATTCCCTCTTCCTTCTTGATTCCCATCTGGAGACAGCAGCAAGCTGATTGTTGTGTTTTCATTACCTCCTCATACACCTCTCTGACAGCTGCTCCTCCTGGCTCTTCCTCTGGTTCCATGCCTCCACCTGGGACAATCCACTGGTCTGGGTAGCGGCTACTGCTCACCAACAGCACCTAGGAGGAATTGCAAATGGCTGTTAAGTAGAGCTCCCAAGTCAGGGATCTGGCTGCTTGTTCTGCTAGCCAGGAGGATCAGAGCCCCCAGGAATCAAACCTAGTGGGCAGCCAGCAGCTGTAAGGACAAACAGTGGAGTTGTGAACATCCAGCCTCTGATGTGCAGCAAAACCCTGCTGAGGAGTCAGACAGAGGGGATCCTGCCCCTTGGCTCTGCTCAGACCCCACTTCCAATCCTCCAGTTCTGGTGTCCCCAGCAGGAGGAGGACACAGAGCTGCTGGAGAGACTCCAGAGAAGACCACAAACATGCTCCAAGAGCTGGAGCAGCTCTGCTGGGAGCACAGGCTGAGGGAGCTGGGGCTGTGCAGCCTGCAGAGGAGAAGGCTCCAGGGGCACCTCAGAGCTGCTGCCAGCACCTGAAGGGATCCTGCAGGAAGGCTGCAGAGAGACTTTTGCTGAGGGTGCCTGGAGCCAGGCCAAGGGGGAAGGGTGTGGAGCTGAGGCAGAGCAGGGTCAGAGTGGAGCTGAGGCAGTTGTTCAGCAGGAGGCTGTCGGCGACAGACTGAGGTCAAGACTCGATCCGGTACTGCTCCGCTCCCGCGTCGCAGGGTGTAGTGCCAGCACAGCACAGCAGAGAAGGGAAGGGAAGGGACAGGAAAGTGCCTATGAAGGGAACTCCTACAACTGCTATAGACTCAGGGAGCATCCTTGGCATAGCCTCACTGGCTCCCCACCAGCGACCACCCATGGCACTGTTACAGATTATTGGTCAAGCTACTACTAACACGCGAGGCTGCTGGTGCAGTGCACGTCCTGTTAGTCCCAGATAACTCTGTGTTCATAGCTACCAGTGCCCTGCTTTAGTTACATGCTGCAGGCACAGCACTGTTTTGCTACACTGCTAGCCACTCCTGCTGAGCATGGCCTAGCACCACGTCAGGCTCTCCGCCTACACTGCCAGGTTGCTCACACTGCTCGTCACTGGCGCTGCCACAGGAGGCTGCTGAGGCCTCTGGCACAGGCTGCCCAGGGAGGCTGTGGCTGCCTCCTGCCTGGGGGTGTTGAGGGCCAGGCTGGATGAGGCCCTGAGCAGCTGAGTGCAGCTGAGAGGTGTCCCTGGGCATGGAGGGGAGGCTGGAGCAGATGATCCCTGAGCTCCCTTCCAGCCTGAGCCATGCTATGATTCAGATGCCAGCGGATGGCGACTGAGGCATGGTCATCACACCCAAGTCAGAAGCGTGCTTCCAGGATGCAGCTTTTGGCTAGGAAATGGAAAAACCCAAGACTCCTGAAAATGGTTGTGCCCTGTAGTCTCAGACAAGCTTCTTCACAGTTACTGAAGTGTGATGTTAGCACAGCAGGCTTGCAAGATTGCATAACTGCAGTTTGAAGGAGAGTACTTCCCTGGCCACTGGCCAATTTGCTTTCTTCTCTAAGAGCAAAAGCTGCAACACATGGCATTGGAAAGGAGTTCTAAATTTACTCATCTTCCCCCCCCAGACACTTCAGTTCCACTGAACCTGCCTGGAACCAGTCAGAGCTGAGACTGTAGCCACTGCTCCAGCCACTATGCCTCAGATTTGGGTAACTGGCAGCAGAATCACAGGATGGTAGGAGTTGGAAGGGACCTCTGGAGAGCATCCAGTCCAAACCCCCTGCCAAGGTTGGTTCACCTGGAGAAGGTCACACAGAAACCCAGGTGGGTCTTGAATGTCCCCAGAGGTGGAGACTCCACCACCTCTCTGGGCAGCCTGCCCCAGGGCTGTGGCACTCTTAAAGAAGTTCCTCCTCATGCTTAGATGGAACTTCTGATGCTCCAGTCTGTGCCTGTTACCTCTTGTCCTGTCCCTGGGCACCACTGAACAAAGCCTGGCCCCATCCTCCTGACACCCACCCTTGAAGTATTGATCAGCATTGATCAGATCCCCCCCAGGCTGCTCTTTTCCAACCTAAAGAGCCCCAAGTCCCTCAGCCTTTCCTCAGAAGAGATGTTCCAGGCCCCTCAGCATCTCTGCAGTTGGTGAAAGCAAGACCCTGCTTCAGGACTACATGAACCAGAGCAGTTTAACTGCCAAGTCCAGCTCAGAGGAGCAGCCTCAGCCAGCTGTGCAGTAACAATCTCCACGTCCCAGGCCACACTCACACAAACCCTACCCTGAAGTCAAAGGACAGCTGCGAGGAGCAAAGGGATGGGGTCAGTGCTCCAAGCTTCACAAGCAATTGAAGTCTAGCAACAAGCACCTCAGTCTAAAGGTTAGAGTATGGAGTGGTGCCAGATGACTGAAGTGATCATCTAATCCTCACCAACTACCTTTTGGGTATCAGAATTCATCTCAAGCCCAACTCTGGGAGGTTAGACACAAGTACATCTCACCTTCATCATTACAACCACAGGCTTCAGCTTCCTAGGATCCTTTGATGGTAGCAAAGACTCCCAGAGAGGACACAGCTCTACTACCCCACAGAATGGGAGGGGTTGGAAGGGACCCCTGGAGAGCCTCCAGCATAACTCCTCTGCCAGAGCAGGGTCACCCAGGGCAGGTCACCCAGGAATGCATCCAGAAGGGTCTTGAAAGCTTGCAGAGGAGACTCCACAACCTCTCTGGGCAGCCTGCTCCAGGGCTCCAGCAGCCTCACACCAGTCCCAGCTTGTGTTCAGTGCCTCTTCTCCTGTCACAGAACACCACTGACAAGAGCCTGGCCCCTTCTTGCCCCCCACCCCTCTGCTACTGATAGGCATTGCTCAGATCCCCTCTCAGCCCTCTCTCCACCAGGCTATACAGCCCCAGGGCTCTCAGCCTTTCTTCACAGCAGAGTTGTTCCAGTCCCTTCATCATTCTCAGGCTCTCCATTGGACTCTGTTCAGCAGATCCCTGTCCCTCTTGAACCGGGACACAGTATTGCAGGTGTGGTCTCAGCAGGGCAGAGTAGAAGGGGAGGAGACCCTCCCTGGACCCCCTGGCCACACTCTTGTTGATGCCCCCCAGCGCAATCTGCAGCCGGGTGGGCTGCCAGCCCCAAACCTTACCCATTGTCTGCTGCTGAGCCCGGCACTCGCTGCAGTCCTGTGGCAGCAACAATGCTGAACAAAAGGATGGTTACAGGCCAGTAAATCTCCCCCAGCTTGCTGGAATGGTTTTCATCAGCACTCATTGTTTGGTTAAGGCTAAACATAAAATTCTTAATCACTGCTAGGGGATAAATCAGGTTGCAGCTTCTGGCAGGGATTCCAGACCCATTCTATCAATATTTGATGCTTTTATAGATGGTAGCTGCCTGCCTCTCACCTGATCAATAGTTGCTTGGGCTGGGCTCCTGTCTCTGTGAGCTTTAAATTACCCTTTTTTAACCCCAGAAAGAGACACACCAAATACCAAATGCACATGGAGATAGCACAGCAGCTCTGCTAGAGAGGATTTACAGCTACACACAGAATAAACTCTCCACTGCTGCCGCCTGGCAAGGTCACTCTGGCACCTCTCCAGGTCTCCACTAACCCTGGGACAAAAGCATTTGTCAAGCATCCTTCCCTCTGTGCTCTACTGCAAAAATCACAGATTAGATCTGCTTAGAAGAGACCTCTCAGATCATCCAGGCCAACCCTCACCCCAGCACTGGAGGGTCAACACTAAACCCTCTCTCTAAGCACCAGGCCCACAGGCTGCTGGAACAGCCCCAGGGATGTGGGGACTCCATCACCAGCTATGTGGCCTCCTCTGGACTCTCCCCAGCAGCTCTGAGTCCTCCTCCTGCTGGGGACAGCAGAGCTGGAGGCAGGATTGGAGGTGAGGTCTGAGCAGAGCCCAGGGGCAGAATCCCCTCTGCTGCCCACACTGCTCTGGATCATGACCTCATCAGGCTCAGGAGGAAACAACCAAAGTACCTGTGCCAAAAGTACTTCTTGCTTACAGTGAGGCTGGGGAGACTGGCACAGGCTGCCCAGGGAGGCTGTGGCTGTCCCCTCCCTGGAGGTGTTCAGGGCCAGGCTGGATGAGGCCCTGAGCAGCCTGGGCTGGTGGGAGGGGTCCCTGCCCATGGCAGGGGGGATGGAAGTGGATGAGCTTCAAGGTCCCCTCCAACCCAAACTGCTCTATGAATTTAAGCAGTCTGTCTCCCATCTCTCTCCAGAGAAAAGAATGAGGATTCCTGAGCTCTGTTACCTGCTAGTTAGTGCCCCCTGCCCTTCCCATGGCTCTCAGAGCCTTGCTGTTGGTGTTTCTTCCTCAGAAGGTTTCCAGCATAGAACCATAGAAGGGTCTGGATTGGAAGAGACCTCCCGAGGCCACCTGGTCCAAACCCCGTAAGAGAGACTTGGCAGCAACTGAATGCCATTAATCTCCCTCCAGAGACTAACCTGGAAGCTGAAAACTTCAGGGGAGTGGAAAAAAAATTCTTCCACTAAGTCTTCCTAGCCAAGTTTTTACCTTGTTTTTGTGTCCAGGAATAGCAATGACCTTTGAGAGCAGCAAGGCAGAGGAGCTGCCAGGCAGCCTGCCTGCAGTGAGCACCTATGGGTAGCTCAGCAGAGGCAGGGGTAACCAAAGCCCCAGAGGCAGCTGCAGAGCAGCTGGCACCACTGGGCTTGCTCACTGAATGCTAAGCCTGCAGGCAAAGCATTGATCATTTCTGGAGAAAGAGCCAAAGTTTGGGCCTCTTTGGTGATCTCAGGTCAAAGAGAACCTTGTGAAGCAGCCAGCAGCTATTATAGCCAGAGGAAAATATAAACTACAGCCAAAAACTGTTCCTTTATTTTCATATTTCATACAAAGCACTCAAAGAGGTAGAAAATTATTGGAGTTTATGTCAAATATCCTTTGCTCTCCATCTTCCTTAACTGCAGGGCATTAGGGGGAAGGAAAAGGGGCAAGGAAACAGGAAGGGGGGAGAAGAGCTCATCCAGTCCAACCACCAACCCAACCCCACCATGGCCACTAAACCATGGCCCCAAGTGCCATGGCCACAGGGTTCTGGGACACCTCCAGGGCTGGGGACTCCAGCACCTCCCTGGGCAGCCTGTGCCAGTGCCTGACCAAATGAAAAGCAAGGCAAAGCAGCTCTTACAAAGGCTGGACGGGGTTTGCAGATTCCCTGCATGAATCCAGGCAAAAAGCCTCAGGCTGGAGATGACATGGCAGCCTGCCACTGCAGTTGGAGTTCTCCTTGATCTAAGGCTTTTTGCTATTTTTAGGGTCACTGCCTCATTTCAGTAGTTCTGAAAGCTTGGCAGTTCCCCTGGAGGCTGCTGTGGGATCCTTGTCCTGCACACCACTGCCTGCTTGGACTCCACAAAGTTGAGAGAGGCAACAAGCTTTAGACCTTGCAACAGCAGTGCCACAGATGGCACTGAATCACAGCATGGCAGGGGTGGGAAGGGACCTCTGGAGATCATCCAGTCCAAATCCCCTGCCAGAGCAGCATCACCCCGGGCAGGGCACACAGGAACACAGCCAGGTGGGGCTTGAAAGTCTGCAGAGGAGACTCCACAGCCTCTCTAGGCAGCCTGCTCCAGGGCTCCAGCAGCCTCACACCAGAAAAGTTTCTGCTCATGCTGAGGTGGAACCTCCTGGGGTCCAGTTTGTGTTCAGTGCCTCTTGGCCTGTCACAGACACCACTGACAAGAGCCTGGCCCCTTCGTGACACCAACCCCTCAGGTATCGATAGCCATTGCTCACATCCCCTCTCAGCCTTCTCCTCTCCAGGCTGATCAGCCCCAGGGCTCTCAGCCCCTCCTCATCACATAGATGCTGCAGTCCCTACAGCATCCTCCTAGGCTCTGCTGGACTCTCTCCCTGTCCCTCTTGACCTGGGGAGCCCAGAACTGGACACAGTGCTCCAGATGTGGTCTCATTACCAGACTTTGGCCTTCCTGAGAACACTCAGCAGAGAGCCTGCCCATAGTCCACATTCTTTCTGCAGCTATTTCATAGACTCACAGAATGGTTTGGGTTGGAAGGGACCCGAAAGAGGATCCATTTCCAGCCCCCTTGCCTTGGGACACCTTCCACTGGACTGTTTTTCATCCTGCTCACGCACTGCCCAGTGCACAGCCACACAGGAGTGAGCCCCACACACACTGGAGCAGAAAGGCACAACTGCCAATTCCACATCAGCCCAAGAGCTCCAAGAGCTCCTAGCAAAGCATTTTAGAGACAACAGACTGAAAAGCAGCCCCCAGCTATGGCAGATGTTTAAAAGCTTTAGTCTCAAAGAACAGGAACTGGCCTAACAGCACAGAACCAGTGTAACAATTAGCAGCACGTGAGTCCAAATGCTCATTAACTGCAGCACAGCATCTCCAATGCAGGCCAGGAAGCTGGGCTCTGGCTGTTACACCCTCCCCAGTTTAAGCCGAGATCACATTTCAAAGCAGCAGCACAATGCTTGGCCATCGAGCAGTGCAACTTCAGCAACGTTCTGAGGAGGAAGGGCAACAAAATACCCGCAGGCATTTTAACACCGCTTCAAAAGCAGACCTGCAAAGGGGCTTCGGCTGGAGATTTGCCGGTTTTCAGGCTGTGTGGCAACAGGAGGAAACCCATCAGCCTTTTGCAGCCTGGTTAGTGCAAGAAGAGGTGCAGAAGGGCTGGGAAGTGTCCAGAAGAGGGCCACTGGAAGCTCTGCCATGGGAGGAAGGCTGGGTTTGCTCAGCCTGCAGAAGAGAAGGCCTGTCCAAGCTGCCAATATGGCAATGTCTTCCTTAAACATCTTCTAAGCAGTCATTGACCATCAGAGGGCTGGCAGCCCAGCTGGCATTGATCAGCCCTGAGAAGGCTTAGGGAGACCTCAGCACCATGGACCAGCACACCAAGGGTGGCTCCCAGGAGGATGGAGACTCCCTTTGTACAAGGAGTCCCAGAGAAGACAAGAGGTGATGGGGACAAGTGACTGCTGGGGAGATTCCCAGTGGGCTCCAGAAGGAAATGTCCCCCTGAGCACAGTCAGGCACTGGAATCCTCTCCCAAGGGCAGTGGTGGAGTCCTCTCCACTGGGCAGTTTGAGGGCTCAGCTTGGCAGGGTGCTGGGCCAGCTCCTTCCAACTCCACTGTCAGCTGGCAAGGTTGGAGGAGCTGGTCCTTGGGGTCCCTTCCCAGCTGGCATGCTGGGATCTAACTTGCAATGATTACTCAATACATTTTCTCTCACATGCAAGTCCTGCCTGGCCAACGTGTTTCTGTGGTGCTGCAGAAGCTCAGTACCTTCCTCTGGCTATTTAAAGCACTTTGTTTTGTTCTGGAGGGTGCAGTGCTCACGGCAGGAACAGCCAGCACTGTCCTACTGTGCCACGTCGTCAGAACACATTTCCTCGTGTCAACAAGCACCCAGGGCACCTGCAACACCAGGCTGCACCCCAAGCTTTGAAGAATCACATCTGACAGCTCTTGTGGTGGGATGAAGGGTGCAGATCTTGCACCCAGGAGATGCCTGGCTGCAAAAGCCCTGCAAACAAACAAGAATCCTCCAGCAGTGTCCCCAGAAGTTCTCTCTCACACTGAGTCAGCTCCCCCATCTTTGCAGTACATCTTCAGGATCAGAAGTGTCAGGGTTGGAAGGGACCTCAAGGCTCAGCCAGTTCCCAACCCCCTGCCATGGGCAGGGACACCTCACACTGCAGCAGGTTGCTCACAGCCACCTCCAGCCTGGCTGCAAACACCTCCAGGGATGAGGCTGCCACCACCTCCCTGGGCAGCCTGTGCCAGGCTCTCACCACCCTCATGGGGAACTTCTTCCTAACATCCAATCTGAATCTCCCCACTTCTAGTTTTGCTCCATCCCCCCCAGCCCTATCCCTCCCTGACACCCTCACAAGTCCCTCCCCAGCTTGCTTGTAGCCCCCTGCAGATACTGGAAGGACACAATTAGGTCTCCTCAGAGCCTTCTCCTCTGTGATTTCACACTTGGCAGTACAGACCAGGGGAGAAATCCCGAGGTAGTAGGGAAGAGCTGACACTCCTACTGCTGCCCCTTTCATTATCAACTTGAAGCCATGGCCTGATCCTGAGCAGGACAACTGAGCTGTACTGGTTACCCAGCAGCACCAGCTGGTGGACTCGTGGATGAGCTTCCAAGCACTTGACAGAAGCAAGCTCCAGCTCTTGGAGAACTGCTCAGCTGCAGGTAAAGACATAACTGGGACTTGTCAATAACCTTGTCACATTTTAGGCTTTTTGTGGTATTTGAAACACTTGGGAAAAAACCCAAACCCTGCATCTTTGAACACAAAATTTGGCTTTGAAGACTGATGTTTACAGAACTGCTTCCACTGAAGTGCTCAAGCACCAAGTCAGACAGCAACCTCATTAAAAAGAAAGCTTCTGAATCCTTCTACAAACAAGGCTGAGAAAAACAAAACACAGCAACTGAAGCACCACTTGAAATCCCCAAAGCAAACCCAGGATGGGCAGAGTAAGCCTGGATCAGCAGTGGTGTGGCCAGCCCCCTGGACTGGGCACTGCTGGGGCTGCACCTTGAATCCTGGGTTCAGTCTGGGGTCCCTCGCTGCAAGAACATTGAGGAACTAGAGCAGAGCCAGAGAAGGGCAACAGAGCTGGGGAAGGGTCTGGAGAGCAGGGCTGGGGAGGAGCAGCTGAGGCAGCTGGGGGTGTTCAGTCTGGAAGAGGCTGAGGGGAGACCTCCTTGCTCTCTTGACAGGAGGCTGCAGTGAGGTGGGGGTTGGTCTAGGAGAGGAACTGGCCTGAAATTGTGCCAGGGAGGGCTAGGTGGGAGATAAGGAAAAACGTCCTGACTGCAAGAGTGGTCAGGGACCGGCACAGGCTGCTTATTCTCCTCCAGCAAACCCCTGCTAACACGAAGCACCACCTGCACAAAACACTACCCTTTTCAGCAGCAATTGAACACTGACCACCAGAACAAGGCAGCTCAGACAGGGGGTTCTTAAACGTTGACATTCTACAGCCCAAGAATTAACTTCTCTAAACCATGGATTCACAGAATGGTTTGGGCTGGAAAGGATCTTAAAGATCCTCCAGTTCCAGCCCCTGCCATGGGCAGGGACAGCTCCTGCTAGCCCAGGCTGCTCAAAGTCCCAACTCACCTGGCCTTAAGTACCTCCAGGGATAGAATCTGACCAAAAAAAGGTGGTAAGAGTGGTAAGCTCCTAGGACTGGAACTCACAGTTAAGAGACAGTAATCGTCCTGCAAGTGTGAAACAAACAAAAAGCAACAAAACCAGCCCAAAGAACAACAACAAAACCCCCAGACCCCAAACTCTCCATTTCCCTTAAGAGTGTGACAACAAAATGATCCTCACTGCTGCCTCAGCAAGTAACAAAAACCCTTCCCAGCTATTCTCATTGCTTGGACAGGGCTTGAGCAACAGAAATGGCCCAATTTAAACCTGAAATGCTCCAACCCTGCTTTATTTTTTCATTACATTATTTCTTTTAGGTCTGCCACTAGCAACTGCTGGCTGAACACTGCAGTAGGGCTTTCAGTGCCAGATTCAATTACAGAAAGCAGTGCTACAGAGGCCAAAACAATTAGAATGCACTCAAGTTTTATATTCAAGGCACTTAAAAATAGCTCCTCCTTTGTTTCTGGAGAGAATAGGGGAGCTGAGAGAAGAAAAATTCATTTAGCTTTGGAAATGGGTTTAGATATCCAAATTATTAGGAAAATAATAATAATTATTATTATTAATAATAAATGTTTATTGCTATTTGTTCCTGCTGCTTTCAGAGCTTGCCTTGGTTCTCTGCTTTGAGAGGTAAAGACTCCACCCAGAACTTGGGCTGGAAATGACCTCTAGGATCACCGAGTCCAACCAGCAATCTTTCATGGCCATGGTGGTCTTGGGTTGAAGGTTGGACTCAACCTTAAGAGGTCCAAGCCCAACAATTCTAGGATTCACATCCAGGATCTCTTTTGGTTGCTGTGCCTGCAATCACTGTTTTCATTTCCAATTCTTCAGCTCCCATCCAGCCATCATCTCTCTTCAGCCCCAAGGCCAGCACTGAGACCCCAAAGCAGGCAATGCTTTCAAATGTCAGCAGAGATCCCAAAACACTCCAAAAAACCCCTCCCCAAATTCCAAAGGCATTGGACTTCCTCCAGGATAAATATATATCTATAGCTCATGCAAGATATATATATAGATCATATCAGACAAGATCACAGCATGAAGGCTGCAAAATCCAAACCAAAATGGGCTATAGAGCACTCACTTGCTTATAAATAGAGTCACTGGATGATCAAGACAGAAACAGGAAGGAAGGGAGAGCAGCCCAGCAGAAAAGGACTTGGGGGTACTGGAGGATGAGAAGCTGGGCAGCAGCCAGCAATGGGCACTGGCAGCCCAGAAGGCCAATGGCAGTCTTAGGGCTGCCACTGGCCTTCTGGGCTGCCAGTGCCCATTGCCAGCGATGGAGAGAGGGGATCCTGCCCCTCTGCTCTGGGGAGACCTCACCTGCCCTGCTGGGTCCAGCTATAGGACCCCAATACAAGAGAGGGTCCAGAGGAGGCCACAAAGATGATCAGAGGGTTAGAGAACCTCTCCTACAACGACAGGCTGAGAGTTGGGGCTGTTCAGCCTGGAGAAGGGAAGGCTCCAGGGAGACCTCAGAGCTGCATTTCAGTACCTGAAGGCTGGGGAGGGACTGTTCAGAAGGGGCTGTGGGGATAGGACCAGGGGCAGTGGTTTGGAACTGGAGTAGAGGAGATTCAGGTTGGACATCAGGAGGAAGTTCTGCACCATGAGGGTGGTGAGACAGTGCAACAGGTTGCCCAGGGAGGTGGTTGAAGCTCCATCCCTAGAGATATTCAAGATCAGACTTGCTGTGGCCCTGGGCAGCCTGCTCTAGCTGGAGGTGTCCCTGCTGAGTGCAGGGGGGTTGGACAAGAGGACCTTGGAGGGTCCCTCCTAATGTGAGTTTTTGCAGAGTGCATCTGGACAGCCATCAGGCAGCTCATAAGCAGATGCTTGCAGCTGCAGCTCTCCAGACAAAGCAGAAGCTTTTGACAGGCTGCAAGGCTGCAGGCAAGCCCTGCTTGCAGGCTGTGACACCCAGCAGAGCTGACTCGGCCTGGCAGCAGACTGTTGGTAGGTCGAATTGGACAGGGTGCTGGAGCTGAAGAGTACTTCAGCAACTGCATTTCAAACAGTCTGCTGGGATCAGGGCATTGTGTTGGCTGGAAGAGACCTTTAAGCTCACTGACTCCAGAATGCCTACACTGAACTTTGCCTCAGCAGCATGAGTCCCTCTGTGCTTTAAATGAAGCAGCAGACAGAAAATGAATGGAAATACAACAGGGGTTGATCCAAACCCATCCTTCGTTGCCACAGTTGATGTGCTGCCTCCCTCTCCATAGAGCTCAGCTCACAGAATGCCAGGCTGGAAGGGACCCCAAGGGTCAGCTGGTCCAACCTTTTCACCATTGTAATACAGGGCTGCCACGAGGCTACAAAGGTATCATGAGAAGTGCAATACAGCAGATTTTGCCAGGTCATGATGAGCAATGGAGCTATGAAATGGTTTAGTGACTGGCCTGAGATTCATGGTGATAAGCACAAAAAGCTGTCACTGTTACTCTAAGTTTCCAAATTAAGACAGGGCATCATAGAAGTGTTTGTGCTGGAAGAGCCCTCTGAGCTCACCCAGTCCAACCAGCAACCCACCCCCACCATGGCCCCAAGTGCCATGGCCACAGGGGTCTGGAACACCTCCAGGGATGGGGACTCCACCACCCCTCTGGGCAGCCTCTGCCAATCCCTGACCACTCTTGAAACAGAAATTTTTCCTCCTCTCCAACCTGACCCTCCCTGGCACAATTTCAGGCCATTGCCTCTTCTTCTATCACTTAACACTAGGGAGCAGAGACCAACCCCCACCTGGCTCAAACCTCTCAGGGAGCTGTAGAGAGCAATGAGGTCTCCCTCAGCCTCCTCTTCTCCAGGCTGAACACCCCCAGCTCCCTCAGCTGCTCCTCCCCAGCCCTGTTCCCCAGACCCTTCCTCAGCTTTGCTGCCCTTCTCTGGACACCTCACTGTCCCTCTTGGAGTGAAGGACCCAAAACTGATCCCACTATTAGAGGTGTGGCCTCAGCAGAGCCCAGTACAGGGCACACATCATGACATCAACAGGGGACCTCGTGCTTAAGCTGGTGGAGGAGGATGGCACATGGTGAAGAAGAACAAATTGTCAATCTGATGTGCAGGACACTGAGAATTCCTGGCACAAGCTGGAAGTTCCTAAGGTGGGAACAGCTTAAGAACCTTAGACACCACCACTAAATCAGAAGGCAACGGGACTCCAGGGTTCCAGCCATAAAGATAGTCCTATCACACTCTGTCCATGCAGATAAGGACAGCTCCTATCACAGCCTGCTTTTCTCCTGAGAAGCAGCAGTGACCTTTTGCACAACACAGTGAGGTTCCAGCTAAAGCAACCACACCTGTCACACTGCAGGAGACAGAAGGGATACCAGGATGACCAGAATAAGGGCAAATTGTTTAACCTGTGCCCCAAAGCTGACACATTTTAACCCAACCATTTCACTCCCAAGTGTGTCTGCTTCACAGAGCCACAGAATGGTCCAAAGCTCATCCAGTCCAACCCCTCCGCAGTCAGCAGGGACACCCTCAACTAGATCAGGCTGCCCTGAGCCCTGTTGAGCTTCACTTTGAGTATTTCCAGGGACAGAGCCCCAACCCTACTCGCACAATGCCATAGCCCAGCCTGCTGCCAGCCTCATCCACAAAGCCAGGAAGTCCTCCACTGCAACAAGTGCCAGCATCCACCCTGCTCACACTGTCACCCTCAGCCTCAGAAAGTGCTCTTTCTGGAAGCAGCCACAGGTTGGAGATGACCTCTGGAGGTCCCTTCCAACCCAGACCATTCTATGATCCATTTGGATGCAAGGCTGAAAGAGAGTGTAAGTTGCAGCAGGAAATGGGAGGAATGGAAATTTCTGAAGAAGGTGACCCCTCCCCTGGACTTCCAGCTACAGGTGGTGCAAGAAAGCATGACAGTGGCTCAGGTGTTTGAGCTCTGAAAAGCTTGGGGCTGGAGCAGCAGCCAAACGAAATCTCGAAGACACATGAATGGGAGAGAATGCTGGAGCAGCAGAGGTGCTGCTGAGACCAGAGGAACCCCAGGCAGCAGCAGCAAGAATCACAGCATGGCAGGGGTTGGAAGGGACCTCTGGAGATCAGCCACTCCAGCCTCCTGCCAGAGCAGGGTCACCCTGGGCAGGTCACCCAGGAACACAGACAGGTGGGTCTTGAAAGTCTGCACCTCTCTGGGCAGCCTGCCCCAGCACCCTCTTAGCAAGGAATTGTCTTCTCACATTGAGGTAGAACCTCCTGGATCCCAGTTGGTGCCCCTTGCTCTACCACTGGACACCACCAAAACGAGCCTGGCCCCTGGCTTCTTGCCCCCCACCCCTCAGATATTTATAAACATTGATCAGGTCCCCTCTCAGCCTTCTACTTTCCAGGCTAAACAGCCCCAGGGCTCTCAGCCTTTCCTCATCACACAGATGTTGCAGTCCCTTCAGCATCCTCACAGCTTCTGTGGGACTCTCTCCAGCAGTACTCCAGATGAGACAAGAACTAGTAAGATTCCTGCTGGGCACCTTTCTCCTTTACAGTATGACAAAAAGATAATCAGTGTGACCTCTAGGCTATATTTACACCAGGCAAGGAATGGCACATCCAACACCATCAAGAAAACATTCACCTGAACTCAAGGGTCTGTATTTCGACATCAGGTCTCTCCCTGCTGTGTTATCCCAGCATGCCAGCTGGGAAGGGACCCCAAGGACCCAAGGACCATCTGCTCCAACCTTGCCAGCTGATAGTGGAGTTGAAAGGAGCTGGCCCAGCACCCTGCCAAGCTGAGCCTTCAAACTGCCCAAGGGAGAGGACTCCACCACTGCCCTTGGAGAGGATTCCAGTGCCTGACTGTGCTCAGGGGGAACATTTCCTTCTGGAGTCCAATGGGAACCTCCCAGCAGCACTTGTCCCCATCACCTCTTGTCTTCTCCAAGGGACTCCTTGTAAAGAGGGAGTCTCCATCCTCCTGGGAACCACCCTTGATGTCCTGATCTGCGGTGATGAGGTCTCCTTAAGCCTTCTCTTCTCAGGGCTGAACAATCCCAGCTGGGCTGCCAGTCCTCTGATGGTCAATGACCATTTAGATGATGCTTAAGGAAGACATTTGCCATACTGGCAGCTTAGACAGGCTGTCAGCTTCTTCCAGCAGATACATGGAGGAGGAAAATAATCCCAAGCCTTAACCTCTGTAGCTGTTTCATAGCTATGAAAGACACAAATGGAGAACTAAACCCGCGCAAGGGGTATGGGTCCAGCCCGAGGCAGCCTTTACGGGCGTTGTGCAATGGAACCATCAGCAAAGTTCCCAGATAACGGCCAGGGCAATTGACCTTGGCCGGGCACACAGGACAACTTCCATGCCCCCTCCCGCTTCTGCTGCAACATAAAACCCCAGCCCCAGCCTGCCCGCAGCCATACCGGCAACACGCCCCCTCCCACCCCCCGAGCTCCTCACCAAACGCCGTTAAACACCCTTTCACTTGGTTGATAGCGAGCAACCCCCCCGGTTTCTCTTTCTGCGCGCTACGGGTGCTTCTCTTCCACCCCACGCCGGGACGGCAGAGCCTCGCACCAGCCCTGCCCTGGATGCGCCATTACACGCCCGCCGATGTTCTGCGCCGCACGGGCACACAAAGGACGTCTCCGCACTCCCAACCGGCAGCCCCGGCTCGGCCCCGGGGGCTGCATCCCCCCTCCCGCCCCAGCCCCGCTCCGGCTCGCCCCGCGGGGAGCCGCCCGCCGCCGCGCACAAAGGAGGGCGCCGCCGCCGCGCACGTGGGCGCCGCCGCCCCGCGCCGCCCCAAGATGGTGGGCGAGAGGCACGGCTCCGGCCAACGCGGTGCCCGCTCGGCTCCATCTCCTTGCCCTGGCTCGGAGGCACCGCTCGGTGCGCGCCG
Organism: Colaptes auratus; assembly: GCA_015227895.2. Taxonomy (NCBI): domain Eukaryota; kingdom Metazoa; phylum Chordata; class Aves; order Piciformes; family Picidae; genus Colaptes; species Colaptes auratus. Next base: position 30,608,280 of record CM037634.1, on the reverse strand, counting down.
CGGGGCCCCGGCAGGGCCCCGCTCACCCCGCGGTCAGACAGACAAAGGAAGCCGAAAGCGGCGGGCCCGGGGGGTGACAACGGACAGGGAGCTCCCGCCCGCCCCGTGCCCGGCGTCCCCGCGCGTACGGCAGGCTCACCTCATCCTCCCGCTCGCTGCGGAAGCAAAGGCACGCCGCCCGCTTCTTATAGCCTTCCCGGTCGTACGTCCGCGTCTGGTTCGGCTTAAATTTCATCATAGAGGCGGTGACACGCCGGCTACCCCCGGCCGCCGCTGCCGCCACGGCTCCGCGCTCCGAGCGCCGCCGCGCCCCCCGCCCAGGGACGCCGGTGCAGGGCCTTCCCCTGCCCCGCTCCGCGAGAATGGAGCGGGAGGAAGATCGATCCCGGCTACCCAGCTCCTGTCACAGCAGCACAGCGCCGCTGCCTCCGCCCCGGCAGCCAAGCCGCGCCATGGAGGCTCTCCCGTCGCCCCGCTCGGCTCGGCCCGGCTCACCGCTGAGCCGCCGGCCCCGAGCGCCACGGCGGCCGCCCCTGCGCCCACTATTTAACCGTAACGCACATTCCTGCGCCCCAGCGCGCCGCGCCGGTCCGCGCAGGCGCCGCCGGGCACGGGGGGGAGGCGGGGCGCGGCGGCGGGCGGGGCCGCCGAGGTAAAAGGCCGGTCACGGCCCGCCACAGTCTCTGCTTAGTCACCCGCGGGGTCCCGCTAGGCGTGGGGGCTGTGTGGAAGGCGCTGGTATGGGACAGTGAGAGGCTGCTGGCTCCACCTTGTTATCTTTACAGCACTGTGGCTTGATCAGAGCTGGCCTAGGGCTGTGGCAGTGCTGCTAGCTCAGTGCTCGGCGCCGCCGCTGCTGTCCCTCTGACTAAGGCGGGAATGCGGTAGGGCTGTGCCCCAGGCCTAGTACGACCCTCTGGCCCCATGGGGCGGGAGGGGGCTGGCTGCCAGAGGAGCCTGCCCGCGGGCGGGCCCCCGGCACCCGTAGGGCTGCTGCAGGCGCCGGGCCAGCGGCCCTGGGCCTATTGCCCGGCGCAGCTCCGAGCGCGGGAGGGCTGCGGTCCCTGCTGGCAGCCTCCATGGCACAGAGCCCGGCCTAGGTGTGCGAGGTAGGGAGGCTCTGCCTGCTGCGGGGCTCGGTGGATGGAGGATGCTGGTGGCTCGAGCACTGTAGTGAGAGCGTGGCTTTGCTCAGGTGGATTAAACCAGCTCCCAAGAAGCTGTCTTTACCAGACACTCGTGTGTGTGCTGGGGAAGCAGGCAGCCCAGGAATATCTCCTGGTGTGGGGCCCCAACCACCTCCCTCAGCAACCTGTTCCAGTGTTCCACCACCGTCATGGTGCATAGCTTGCTCCTAATGTCCCATCTAAATGTGCTCTTTACTTCCAAACCACTGTCCTATCGTTACAGGCCTTTACAGCCTCCATTCTTGTAGCTTCTTTCAGGCACTGGAAGGTTGTTATTAGCTCTACCTGCAGCCTTCTCTTCTCCAGACTGAGTAACCCCAGCTCCTTCAACCTATTCTTGTAGCAGAGGTGTTCCAACTCCCTACTGATTTTTGTGGTCCTCCTCTGGACCTGCTGCATCAGGTCCATGTCCTGCCTGCATTGCTCCCCCTGAACTGCTGTGGATTACAAGTCGCCATCTCAGCACTGTCCCCCTATGCATGGAAGCTTGCTTAGCTGGCAGAGGGCAGGTGGGCTGTGGTTATGCCCTTGGTGGAGTGTCCCATCCAGTTCTTAAACTGCTGAATAATCTTTCCTTTGTCTGGAATCATCGGCAGGCTCCTCTGCCCTTTTAGAGCTGACCAATGTGCTTTAAGCTTCTGGTGCTTGTTCCAGAGCACCTATTTATTTTATCTTTTTTCACTGTAAGATTCTTTTTGTTGTTTACCCATTTTGTTGGTCTATAACCAGCCAGGCTTTGTGTCTGGTTTTGGTGTGTGTGGCATGCATGCATTTCTCTGCTCCAAGGAGGTGTGTTTGGCATCCCTGGTTGCTCTGCTGCTTGGTGAAATTTGGGCCCTCTGTTCTTCAGAGCATGAGCCAAGTGCAAGGGGCTGGTGCAATACCACACCTGAAAACCACAGGAGCTGGAGGATGGGAAGCACAACTGCCCTGAATGGTGGTGTTGAAGGTGTAAGTTGTACATTCAGATACCCAAAGGTGAAGGAGCTCCTAGTTTAATGTGCTTTTACACATTGATTGCTTGCATAACTATGTCTTTCTTAAGAAGACCCCTGCCCCTTTCACCACTTAGGAAAGGGGTTGATGGTTGGGCTTGGTGATCTTGGAGGTCTTTTCCAACCAGAGCCATTCTGTTGTTTTAGGCTTGTTGCTTTCCTCCCGTCGGTGCACATCCCTGTCTCATTGTTTACTGTCACCAGCCAGGCCTCAGGTTGGAGATGTTTTCAGTACTTACTTATGAATAGATTCTTCTTTTTGTGTGTGTGAGAGAAGGATCAATACCCAATTAATGTCTGAAATGTACAGTCTGAAGTTTTCAAACCTTGGCTTGAGCTCTCTCAAAATGCTGAGGAGTAAACCCATGGGTTTGATGTTCTGTGGCTTGAGGACCCAGGACCCTGTCTGTGCACAGGGAAGGACTGAGGTGGGCTGTGAGGAAACTCAAATCCAGGGCGCACGGTTCCTGCACCAGCACTGCCTTGGGTCTGTGTTGCACCTCGCCACCTTTGCCCTGTCCCCAGGTAGCTTTGCAGATACATCATTGCAAGCAGCATAGATGTGCACTGCTGTCATGCATGCAGCAGGAAAAACCCTCTTGCCAGGGGGCTGCTTGTCCCAACAGACTCTTCTGATGGAGCTCACTGGGCTCTGGCTTGGTCCCGGGGCTGCTGCTGCAGGGGTTAGGTTTTAAGACAAACTTTTCTTTAAGTCTTCAGTATGGCTCTCTATAAATCATCTTCAGATTGATGTAGTAGAGGAATCTAGATTGAAGTCAGTAGATTTAGGCTGGAGATTAGAAAGAAACTCTTAAGAAAGGGTGGGGAGACATTGGAGCAGTTGCCCAGGGAGGATGCCCCCTCCCTGGAGGTGTTCAAGGCCAGGCTGGATGAGGCCTTGAGCAGCCTGGGCTGGTGGAAGGTGTCCCTGCCCATGGCCTGTGGGTTGGAGCTAGGTGGTCTTTAAGGTCCCTTCCAGCCCAACCCCACTCTATGGGTCTGTGGAGCTCTCTGTGGTTTGTCTGGGAGGCCTCACCTCCCAGGCAGGTGAAGGCAGTTCGGCAGAGGGGTTTATGCTTGACGAGAGCGGTGGCCAAAGATCAGCTGAGCTCAGGCCAGCTTTTGCACTGCTGTAGGACTCGTGCCTCCCACCCCCAAAAGGCAAACAAAACATTTGACTGCCAAAGCAGAACACAACACCCAGATCCTCTCCCTGCTGGGAAACTGCTGGTTTGCCCTGCACGTACCAGAGAGGGGAAAGCCGGAGGGCAGAGCTGCAGGAGCCAGGCTGCTCGCAGGGCTGCCTGCCCTTACGTTTGCTCCTCCACGTACCCACAGAGCTGGTGACTCCTCCAATCACCTGTACACTAATTTGGGCTCTCTTTGCTTTTGATAATCCCCCCAGCTTCTGCCTGTATTAATTAGACTTTTGTTTTCCAAAGGAATCATAGAATCTCAGAATGGCTCAGGCTGGAAGGGACCTTAGAGCTCCTCTCCTCCAACCTCCCCACCATGGGCAGGGACACCTCTCAGCTAGACTCAGCTGCTCAGGGCCTCATCCAGCCTGGCCTTGAAGGCCTCCAGGGAGGAGATATCCACAGCCTCTCTGGGCAGCCTGTACCAGAAGAAGAAATCCAACATTATGAATCTGGAAAAATACTAAGGAATAGAATAATAGGATTGGGTAGATTGGAAAAGCCCTCCAAGGTCACCCAGTCCAACCAGCAACCCAACCCCACCATGGCCCCAAGTGCCATGGCCACAGGGTTCTGGAACACCTCCAGGGCTGGGGACTCCACCACCTCCCTGGGCAGCCTCTGCCAGTCCCTGACCGCTCTTGAAGCAGAGAAATTTTCCCTCACATCCAAAATAATGACAGAGAAAGCTTGGAGTGAAGTGGTTGGATGTTTTGGCTTTGGACCTTGCATTTTGTTTTGAGAGGTGCTGCCTGTGAGTTTGGTTGGGGTTTTTTGTTTGGTTGGGGCTGTTTTGAGGGGGGGGGGGGGAAGTTGAGCCTCATTGTGCCAGGAATTAACTATTTGAAACACTTTCTTCCTTCATGTGTTTGGAGATGTGATTCTTAAGTGCCCTCCATTCTGAGAATCCTCAAGAGGGTTGAGCCTCCAAAGGTATTGTGTTATTACTGTTGTTTTAAGTAATTGATTTTCTTCCAAGTGATGTGGACTGTCTCTACATGGCAACAACTGCATGGGAAATGGGTCAGAGCCTCAGTAAATAATTAACATTTACAATGCTGTCACATTCATGTTTGCAGCAGTTCTGCAGCAATGCCCTGCTCTGTGTTTTGTTCCTGTGCTCCATGAATACTGAGTAGCAAATGGTGGTTGCCTTTCATTTATCACTGAAAGGCCCTGCTGCAGCCTGCAGCCAAGGGTTTGCTTTACTCAGAGGGGCCTTGGGTTTCTGTTTGGTTTTGTTAAGAGTGTCCCTGGACTTTGCATTTGCCTCTGGAATACTGTGTCCAGTTCTGGGCCCTCAGTTCAAGAAGGACCTCAGGGAACTGCTTGAGAGAGTCCATCCCAGAGCCACAGAGCTGCTGCAGGCAGTGGAACATCTCCCTGTGAGCACAGCTGAGGGAGCTGGGGCTTGGAGCAGAGGGGCCTGAGGGCTGCCCTCAGTGCTGGGGGTAAAGATGTGCAGGGCTGGAGCCAGGCTCTGCTCAGGGATGGCCAAGCACAGCACAAGGGGCACTGGGGGCAAGCTGGAGCAGAGGAGGTGCCAGGGGAACAGGAGGGAAAACTTTGTCCCTGTGAGGGTGCTGAGCCCTGGAGCAGGCTGCCCAGAGAGGTTGTGGAGTCTCCTTCTGTGGAGACACTCAAAACCCTTCTGGCTGTGTTCCTGTGTGCCCTGCCCTGGGTGCTCCTGCTCTGGCAGGGGCATTGCAGTAGATGATCCTTTCAAGGTCCCTTCCAACCCCCAGCTTCTGTGGTTCTATCTGTGGTGATTGTGAGCTGATGGATAAAAGTGAGCAGCACAGCTGAGAGCACAGTGCAAGATGCAAAGATACTGAGAAAGAAGTTCCAAAGCATCTTGATTTAGACAAAAGTAACTTTCCACCTGGCTGTAGTTACTCTTTGAGTGAAGTCTGCTTAAATGCAGAGCAATTTTCCTTGAGAAGAAAGAAACAGGTTTAAAAATTGACAGAGCAATTAGACTTAGCAGTTGCCTTGACCTACATTTATTGCTGAGATTAGAAGCTGCAGTGGTCAATAACTGTGTTCTGGCAAGTTTTATGTAACTTGCTTTTCCACTCTTAGTTTATTATGGTTAGTAAAAATGCAATGTTTGCTTTGGAGGTACTTGCAGTCCTCTGTTTAACATTTGCTCTGCAGAGAGCTGGGTGCTCAGGTTTGCCTTTTCTCACCTCTGTCAATAGCACATCAAATTCATTGCTTTGTGTGAGGGAAATCAGTGCCTTTGGCTGGCATCATTTGCTCTGTCATGGTTGTAACATTGCCTTGGCATTCCGCAGTTGAACCAGGATCAACATCTCCAAACTGTGCCCTGGGAGTGCATCCCTTTAGTGTGTGGGCTTGTGGAAGGATCAGACCTTCCAGCAGCTGCCTTGCAGCCTGCTCAGCCTTTGAGCAGGAGGTGCACTGACCTCAGCATTGGGCTTGGCAAGGTTGACCTCACAACCAGGCTGCTTAGCACCTTTCCCAAACCTACAGACTATGGATCCTCCCTAGACCTGATGGCTACACTGTCTTTGATGCCCCCCAGGTTCACAGAGTCACAGAATATTAGGGGCTGGAAGGGACCTCTGTAGATCATCCAGTCCAACCCCCCTGCCAGAGCAGGGTCACCTAGAGCAGATCACACAGGAACATATCCAGGTGGGTTTTGAGTATCTCCAGAGTAGGAAACTCCACAGCCCCCCTGGGCAGCCTGTTCAGTGCTCCATTGCCCTCACAGTGGAAAAATTCTTCCTCGTGTTCACATGGAACTTCCTATGCCTCAGCTTCCACCCAGTGCCCCTTGTACTGTCATTTGGCATCACTGAGCAGAGTCTGGCTCCCTCCTCTTGGCACTCACCCTTCACATATTGATAAACATGAATGAGGTCACCTCCCAGGCTCCTCCTCTCCGAGCTAAAGAGCCCTCAGCTAACTCGGTCTAAGGTTCCTGAGTGGTTGGCAGTTGCATAGTATCACTAACAGATGCCTCAGGGTTGGAAGGCTAGGTGACCACCTCAGCAGGCTGAGGGAACTCTGCTTGACTGGCCTCAAGCCCTGCCTTCATTAATTGTGTTGATGTGGGGATGTTTGTGTAGCCAGCTTGCTGTCTGAGCCCGTCTCCTTCTGCTCTGGCACTGTGTAAATGACATAGAAAAGAGCTCTTCTGATAGTGCCCATCTTTCCTTGGCTGTGCAGCAGCACCTGCTCATTTGTGGCAGGAAGAGATGGGAGTTTTGGCCAAGCCATCCCTTATCCTGTGCTAAATAGGAGGGGAAAGTACTTTGTCTACCCGTGGGCTCAATAGATACTTGAGATAATGACTAAAAGTAATTCAGTGTCAGAAGTAAACAGTGATTAAAGTTTATTCTTAGGCCTGCTTGGGCTTAAAAGGGAGCTCTGGGTACAGGGCATAGTGAGCTCTCAACTAGCTGAACAATATTTTGGGTTGCAGGCTTCAACCAGTGGAAAAAGTGACCAGTGCAAAGGTGTGGTGGCAGAGGGAGCAGTCAACACCCCCCTGAAAGGCCCTCTCCACGGTGTTCAGCCAAAGGCTTCATTCCAAAAGGTTGGCTTTTGACCCTGGTGTGTTTAGTCAGGCTTCACCTTGCTTATACACAGCAATCTCTCAGAGAAGCTCAGGTCTGCAGGTCAGGCTGGGTGGAGTCCCCCTCAGGGTTTACTCAGAGTTAGTCACTGTCATCTTTATGAGCCATTACAAGAGGGTCAGATGGGTTACCTGGAGACATCCTAGGCACAGACTGCTCACTGCTCTGTTTCTAAGCAGGATGGATGATGACTTGAGTGTGTTGCCAGCTTTGGAGCCAGTGGGGTAGGACCACTTCTATTCCCATGGGTTTGTTTCAGGCTGTGCTTTGGCTGCTGTTAGGCTAAATGGATGCATCAGAGCTGTCTGCAGTTGAACAGTTGGAGCTCTTAGTGCTCAGAAGGCCAGCAGAGGGTTGCATTTAAGCTGTGCAAAGATTGCACAGATTGCATTGGTTGGAAGGGACCCTCAAAGGTCATCTTGTCCAACAACCCTGCAGGCAGCAGGGACAGCTCCAGCTGGAGCAGGCTGCCCAGGGACACATCCAGGCTGATCTTAAACACCTTTGGGGATGGGGACTCAGCCACCTCCCTGGGCAGCCTGTCCCAGTGTCTCACCAGACTCATGGTGCAGAGCTTCCTCCTGATGTCCAACCTAACTCTGCCCTGCTGCAGTTCCAAACCATTGCCCCTGGGCCTATCCCCACAGCCCCTTCTGAACAGTCCCTCCCCAGCCTGCCTGCAGCTGCCCTGCAGATACTGAAATGCAGCTCCCTGGAGCCTTCTCTTCTTCAGACTGAACAAACCCAGTTCTCTCAGCCTGTCCCCACAGCAGAGGTTTTCCAGCCCCCTGATCATCTTCATGGCCTCCTCTGGTCCAGCAGGTCCAGGTCTCATATTGGGGGTCCCATATCTGGGCAGAGTACTGCAGGTGGGGTCTCAGCAGAGCAGAGGTGTCCCTGGTTTGGTTTTGCATGTAGAGAAGCATGCAAGGACTTGTGCAGTCAGGAGATTTGCATGCAGGCTTCCATGGTGATAGCAGCAGGAAATAAATCACTGTGGTGCCTCTGGATTTTAGCCTCATGGTTTCCATGTGCTTGGAGTTCAGTTGCTGAGCTTCTGAGCAGGTGGAGTGTGGCTCCAATGAAATGGCAGTGAAACAGGGATGGAGTACACCAAAAAGGTTGTTAGAGCTAGCTTGGGATTCAGTCTGTTTTTCCCTAGGAAAGAAAGTTTTGCTGAGGAATTGTATTTATTCTAACAGCCTGTCCCTGGAAAACTTTCCAGGCCCTCTGAGACAGAATTTGGCCTTGAGAAAGATTGTCAGGATGGACAGATGGTTGGAGCTGTGAGGTCCAGTAAGCTCCAAATTAGCACTCTGAGTGTTTTAATTCATGACACAATGCATGCTTGTGATGTAAATGTTTCACTGGATGTCCATGGAAATGGCATGCTTGGAGGAGTCTGCTGGAACTTGTCTCATTGCAAAGATTTGAGGTTAGGAGAGGAGGCTAGTATTGGTGTGCAGGTAGCCTTGAGAAGGCTTGCCTTAGCTCTGTAGTTTTTTGGGTTGAGAGCAGTCCTGAAGCAAGAATCTTGGGGGTGCTGGGTGCTGAGCAGCTCCCCAGGAGCCAGCAGTGCCTCCTGCAGCCCAGAGGCAGCTGTGTGCTGGCTGCAGCCAGAGCAGGGTGGGCAGCAGGGCAGCAGAGGGGATTCTGCCCCTGGGCTCTGCTCAGACCTCCCCTTCAACCCTGCCTCCAGCTCTGGGGTCCCCAGCAGCAGAAGCACACAGAGCTGTGGAGAGAGGCCAGAGGAGGCCACAAAGATGCTCCAAGGGCTGGAGCAGCTCTGCCCTGAGCACAGGCTGAGGGAGCTGGGGCTGTGCAGCCTGCAGAGGAGAAGGCTCCAGGGGCACCTCAGAGCTGCTACCAGCACCTGAAGGGATCCTGCAGGAAGGCTGCAGAGAGACTTTTGCTGAGGGGGTCTGGAGCCAGGCCAAGGGGGAAGGGTTTGGAGCTGAGGCAGAGCAGGGTCAGAGTGGAGCTGAGGCAGAAGTTGTTCAGCAGGAGGGAGCTGAGGCTCTGGCACAGGCTGCCCAGGGAGGCTGTGGCTGCCTCCTGCCTGGGGCTGTTGAGGGCCAGGCTGGCTGAGACCCTGAGCAGCTGAGTCTAGCTGAGCTCAGTTCCCATTGAAATGAATAGGAACTGGGTGCTTAAGGACACTTGCAAATGTGGGTCTGACTTCTGGCTAGGCTGCAGAACAATGTCACTGGGAGGAACCACGGAGGGGATGGCATCAAGCAGCACGTTTTGGGTTCCTTTGCCATTCCCATGTTGGTCCCACCCATTGTCTGAGCAGTGCTAGCTGGCTCTCAGACCACCAGCAGCAGTGAGTTTGCTGACAGCTTGTTCTTTGTGCCAGTCAAGCTGAGCTTTCCTTTGACAGTAGCCCTCAGCAAAGATTTCTTAGCTTCCTTGTGTCAGCTTTCCTTAATTCCTGCATCAGCCAGGGATCTGAGTGCATGCAGTCTGCTGTTCCTCACTTCCTTCCAGAAAGAGTCCTTTCTGCAACCAGGAACATGCCTCTGGCCTAAGAACAGGAGAGATTCCATACTTTGGAAAGCTGCTTCCTGCTGGAATTGTGCTGTTTGATGTTTGTGTCAAATGAGAGCTAAATGTTCCCCTTCCCCCTCTTAAAAAAAAAGGGGGAGGGGGAGGGAAGAGAAAAGAGAAAATTAGTAGAAAAAAGAGTGAGGGGGGAGAGGAGGAAAGGAAAATAAAAGGATGATAAAAGATGAAAAAAGGTGAGAGAAAAGAGGAAAAAAGGTAAAAGAGGAGAAAAGAAGACAAAGGATAAAAGAAAATGGGAAAAAAGGGAAGAGAGGAAAAAAGAGAAAGGAAAGAAAAAAGAGGAAAAAAGGAGAAGAGAAAGGAAAAGAAAAAGCAGAGAGGAGAAAATATAAAAGAAAAGAAGAAAAAATGAAAAGAGGAAAGGAAAAAGAAGATAAAAAAAGATTAAAAAAGGGGAAAAAGAAAATAAGAAAAAAGAAAGGAAAGGAGGAACAAAAAAAGGTGAAGGAGAAGAAAAGGAATAAAGGTGGAAGGGAAGGGCAAGTGCTTTCAGCCTGGCTGTGAGTGGGAGTCTGTTTTGTAGCTGCAGTTGTTGAGAGGTGACTTCCACTAGCTCCAGCTCTGCTCTGAGGTTTGTGTCCTACCTCCTGGCTGCCCACAGCCACCCAGCTCTCCACTGCAATGTGAAGCAGGCTGGGTGTTGATCTCCTCCAGCACTGTGCAGACAGAGCCATCAGTGTCTCCCGAGCTGCATCTGCCTTCAAGGGTTCCTTGTGGTGCTGCCCGTGGCAGAGAGACTGCAAGTGGAAGCTGTAGCAGAAGCTCCCAGCCTTTGCCCTTGTGGTGGCTTGAAGGGGTTGGGTTTTAAAGGCATAGCCTAAAACTACCCCAGCCCTCCATCCCCAGGGGGAAACTGCAGGCAGAATTGATTTATGGGCAGATAGAAAACCTGGAATAATTGAGAGCAGCCTGGAGAGATGTAAACCAGGTGTGGATGTATGGAAAGTGCTATGCAACTCTTCCAGCAGTAGCACAGAGGATGTGTGCTCAGGAAGATGGCTGTGCTGGGTTGGAGCTTCTTCCTTCTCTGTCTCCAGCACAGCCTCTCGATGACTGCATCAGAGCTGGAGCTGAGGCTTGACATCTCAGGCATTCCAGGACATTTGTGGTTTAGCATTTTGGTAGCCTTGCTTTCTGGATCTTTCCAGTGAGGGTGGTGAGACACTGGAACAGGTTGTCCAGGGAGGATGTCCCTTCCCTGGAGGTGTTCAAGGCCAGGCTGGGCAGGACTCTGAGCAGCCTGGTCTGGTTGAAGATGCCCCTGCTGAGTGCCGGGGAGGTTGGACTGGATGACTATTCCAACCCAAACCATGCTATGATTCTATGATCCTAGGAGCTGGGCCCAGCTAATCCAAGGTCCTGGCATGCAGGGCAGTAGAAGGTCTGGCACTTGGCTAACTTCAGTGGTGAGAAAGCACCAATGACTTTTCAGGTGCCAGAGCTTTGACAGCAGATAGATATTTATAACTAGGGATGTTAGAGCAGGGCCAGCTGGTGTGAGGTAACAACTGACTGTGCCTCTGGAGAGCTCTGTGACAGGCAGAAGATGACCAGGGGGCTGGAGCACCTCCCCTATGGGCACAGGCTGTGGGAGCTGGGGCTCTTCAGCCTGGAGAAGAGAAGGCTCCAGGGAGACCTTAGAGCAGCCTTCCAGTACCTGAAGGGGGCTACAAGAGAGCTGGGGAGGGACTTTGGACAAGGGCTGGGAGTGATAGGGTGAGAAGGAATGGATTGAGGCTAGGGGAGGGCAGATGTAGACTGGAGAGAAGGAATAGATTCTTTCAGTGAGGGTGGTGAGACACTGGGACAGGTTGCCCAGGGAGGCTGTGGATGTGTTCAAGGCCTTCAGCAACCTGGGCTGGTGGGAGGTGTCCTTGCTCATGGCAGGGGGCTTGAAACTGGATGGTTTTAAGGTCCTTTCCAACCTAACCCAATCTATGAATCCTGAATCTCTAGATCTATCAATGTGAAGTTCTGTCATCTCTTAGTTGCTCAGGGAAGACTCTTAGGCCTACGTTTGTGTGAGAGGGGAACAGCTGGCAGGGCATTTTTCCACACTGCCTTGGAACTTGCACTTCCCCCAGGACCAAAATAGTTCTGGGACAGGCTGCAGTGGCCCACTTGTTTTTCTTAGCAGTGAGGGGATGGGAGGATTCTGGTGGAAGACTGTAAATAAATCTTTTCAGCTGTTGGGCTATGTTTATTAGCAAGTAAAAGGGAGCTCCTGCTTTAGTATAGCTTCATAACCCACCCTCTAAAAATAGCACCTGCAGCAAAGGGTAAGTGGCCCTCCCTCCCTCCTCAGAGTGGCTGTGCTCATCTGGGGGCCAGTGGCAAATCAGAGCCAGGGAAGGAGGCAAATCCATTTTGCTGAGGCCTAGCAGGATGCATGGCCCCAGTGTGTGCTTATCCCAAGACACTCAGGCTAAGGTGTGCTGAGGAGCTGAGGCTAAGTTCTGAACTGCTGCTTTACTCTCTGTTTTGTTTTGCTGCAGTAAACCTACCCAATAGCTGGTTTCTGTTTGCTCCCTTCCCACCAGCAGACATAACCACTTGGGTATTGAGGGTGGGATTACAGTTGCTAGAGGCAGGAGGAGGGAATTATTTTAGCTCTGTAGACTTCTTTTTTTGTTTGAGAGTAAAAAAAAATCCCCTCCCACCACTCCTTACATTCTGTATCTGCTCCACTAAATGGAAGCTGGGAGGAATGGTAGTACCAGTGGGGTTCAAAATAGGCTTTCACTTACTAATGGCACCACGGGTGTCAGAAAGAGTCTTCTTGGGAACAATGGAACTGCAAAGAGCAGTCGAGAGCACAGAGCTGCCAGTGGGTTGCTCAGTGTAAGAGAGTCATTGCTCCCACTTTGTTTTGTAGCCCTCTTACCTCACTGTCCTCCTCTGAGAACTCTCTTACCTCACTGCCCTTCAAAAGCTCAGGGAGAGTAGGCAGAAAAAAATGTGCTCTTACAGGGCTGTGGTAGCTCTAGATAGAAGATGAGCTTGTGTCTCATCAACAAATATATCCCCAGCTTCCAGATGCCATGGGGTCATATTCCATTGACATCAGAAGTTCTAAGCGAGCTCTGCATTAGCTTTTCCCCTCCTTCCATCACCTTCTGCCTTCCCAAGTTCTTCTAAACAGATTACATCTCTTTGGAGTTATATTTGCTTTGCTAATGGCTATTTTGGGCTTGCCAACTGGCCAGCTCTGCTGCTGAAGCTAAGTTGCAGTCTCTTCTCTAATTCAGAGTTTCAAAGCCCATTTCCAAGTCCCATGTTCCTGAGTGGCTGATGAGCCTTAACTCCTTGCTGCTGCTGTGGCAAGTTTGAACCCTGACTGGTTTGGCTGGGGTTGACTTGGCTGGTTGGGTTATTTATTTATAGATTTATTTAGTTGGGTTGGGGTTTTTCCTGTGTTTCCTGAGACCAGGGTACCAGCAGAGAACAACTTGGAAAGGTTTGCTCCCAGGCCTGATTTCAAATGCAGGTTTTGCTGTTGCTCCAGAGAAAGCCAAGCTCTCCTGGTCTGCTGAGCAGCTTGGTGTGTGCTGGACTAACTCAGATCTCCTTAGACTGGAGATGAGGAAGAAATTCTTCCAGTGAGGGTGGGGAGACTCTGACACAGGTTCCCCAGGGAGGCCCTGCAGGTGTTCAAAGCCAGGCTGGATGAGGCCTTGAGCAACCTGGGCTGGTGGGAGGTGTCCCTGCCATGGCAGGGGTTTGGAACTGGATGAGCTCTAAGGTCCCTTCCAACCCAACCCATTCTGTGAATCTATGGCTCTATGAATCAGATCCTCTCCTGACTGGGATCTTTCTACTTCTTAGGAGATTCTACAGAGGCTGCTGAAGATTTCCTGAGGGAAGCAGCCTGCAGCATCAGGGAATGTGCATGGGTGGAAATCCAGCCATCCAAAGAAGTTGATTCTGCTTTTGCCTCCGAGCAAGCTCTCACTGCAGTGGCTGCAGCCAGCCTGACAGAGCCCTAGGAGTGTGATGAGGGTGCAGAAGAGTGCCTCACACCTGCTCCCCACAGCAGTATGGACTCGAAACACAGGGCAGGTAAGCATCTGAGTCTGCTGTTGTATTGCTTTCTCCCCTTGGGTCTGGTAGGAGTAATCACAAAGACTGAGGGAGACCTTTGCAATGGACAGAACAGAGGCCAAGGCATTAGTGCATATTTTTTATACCCTTCTCTGTGCATGAAGGATGAATTAAAACTGGAAGAGGAGCAAGGGGGAATGTGAGGGTGATCACAGGGATGGACAGCATACTATAAGAGCTTTGGTTTGTCTGTTCAGTAAGCCCACATCTCTCTAAGTGCATGGGAGAGGAAAATATATTTAGGCTGCAAAACAATGCAGGGAAAAGAACATGTGGGTGTGAAGCAGGCTAAAATAAATCAGAGCAAGGTTTTTGAAACCACCTAACCTTCGAGTAGGAGGTGAGAGAATGGGAGCCCTCACTTCATTTAGTACTGCTTGGTTAAAGAAAGCAACACTTGAACACTGAGATGACAAGCAGGAGAGGGAAGCAATTATTTTCCATATTCTGTTCCCATGAAGGAGAAATAATGACAATGTTTGCAGGATCTAGGGATTGAAGCTTGAGGAGGACAGACTGAGACTGGAGATGAGGAAGAAATTCTTCCCAGTGAGGGTGGGGAGACTCTGGCACAGGTTGCCCAGGGAGGCCCTGGAGGTGTCCAAGGCCAGGCTGGATGAGGCCTTGAGCAACCTGGGCTGGTGGGAGGTGTCCCTGCCCATGGCAGGGGGTTGGCACTGGATGAGCTTTAAGATCTCTTCCAACCCATTCTCTCTATGAACCGTGGCTGTAGAAGCAATCTGCTGAACTTCAGCAACCTGTTCCCTGTGTTCTCTGCCAGCTAATGCAAAGAAATCTCATTGCCAGCAGAAAGGATGGCAGTGACTGGAGCTTGTTTGCTGTGGGGAACAGAAAATGATACCATGAATGAGTTGAGCTCATGCCCTCCTTGGATGGAGGGCAAACATGGATTGGTACCAGGTGGTTTTGCAGATGATGATCTTCAAGGTCTCTTCCAACCCAAGTCATGCTCTGGATCTCTCAATCTGTGGAGTGGTTAAGCTCGGCAGAAACCTCTGGGGATTGTCTGCTCCAAGCCCTGCTCAAGCAGAGTGAACTGAAGCAGGTTGCTTAGGTCTGTGTCCAGCTGTTTTGAGTATGTCCAGGGGTGCAGACTCCACAACCTCTCTTGGCAAGCTGTAGTGAGGGTAGGAGGAAATACAGCCTTGGTGAAGGTCAAAGTCAAGATTGTTGCATTGTTCTTTCCCAGAGCAAGGACTGAACAGACTGATGCCACACAGGTACTTCACACAAGAGCTTCTGCACCACCAGCTGCTGCCTCTTAAAGTTAGTGGTGCACAGATATGTGGACTTCATTAATCAGATTGGATCTTACAGTGACAGCAAATTAAGGGCAGAACATGCAGAGGGTGAGCACTGTTACTGGATGAGGCTCTTCCCAGCAGTTGAGTGTGGTGCAGAGCAGAACCCCACATCAACACCCCTTTTTCTAGCTGGCTTTTGTGTCCTGTCAGTGCTGCTCTTTGAACCATGAGAGAATGCTCTGTCCAGTGGGTAAAGCTGACTTCTGGAAACAGGATTCCTGGAGATTTAAATGACAGGAAGAGAAGTCACATGAGCAGAGGGAATGATTGCAGGGAGGTCAAAGGGAGCAGGCCAATAATGCAGAGTTATATTTGGTTCTGCAGGCAGTTCAAACACAGCCTTAGGGGGTGTGTGTCCTGTGCTCCTGTGCTGACTGTCATCTCCTGATGACAGTAAGGACAGATTTCCATCTCTGAGTGTTTAGCCATACATTTATGCCTGTATGAAGCAGCAGTGATCTCCCAAGAGACACCAGTACTATTATCATTGTCTGAAGAGACACCACATCAAGCAGTATCTTAATTGCAGGGCATGCCATTAGTCTCCAAGAAGCTGGTTTCATCCTTTTCTGTCACAAATGATGTGGATCAAAGCCAGGAGATGATCCAAGCTTCTCAAAGTTCAAAGGCAAAGGAGAGCTTGGGTGCTTGGCTCTCCAACCACCAGTGTGCATGGCTGTTGGAGCACTGCTCATCTCTCCAGGAGAGGGTAGAGACCCTTCCCCAAATGGGTGAACAGGAAGGTTTCTCCTGTCAGCAAGGTGAGGATGCTTTGCAGTCAGCTGCTGCCACTTCAGAGGCAAACAGCCTGTTTCTCCTTCATGGAACCATAGAATGCTCTGGGTTGGAAGGGACCTTAGAGATCATCCAGTGCCAACCCCCTGCCATGGGCAGGGACACCTCTGCCAGCCCAGGTTGCTCAAGGCCTCATCCAGCCTGGCCGTGGACACCTCCAGGGAGGAAACATCCACAGCCTCCCTGGGCAGCCTGTGCCAGAGTCTCTCCACCCTCACTGCAAAGAATTTCTTCCTGACCTCCAGTCTCAGTCTCCCCTCTTCCAGCTCAAAACCATTGCCTCTCATCCTGTCACTGCAACCCTTTGTCACAAGTCCCTCCCCAGCTCTCCTGCAGCCCCCTTCAGTTACTGGAAAGCTGCTCTAAGGTTTACCTGAAACCTTCTCTTCTCCAGGCTGAGCAGCCCCAGCTCCTGCAGCCTGTCCCAGGAGCACAGCTGTATGCCTTGCTCCAGGCTTTCTGGAGGATTTGAACAATGATTCAAGCCCACTTCTTTGTCTGGAGCAGAACAGCTTCTCAATTGAACTCTTTGAAGTGGTTTTTACACACATGCAGGTTTAGTGGAGTTCACATAGGTCCTCTTTTTAAGGCTAAACCCCACCTTTAGTGTTTCTCAGACACACAAGCCATTCCTTACCTAAAAAGCTCCTTCCACCTGAGATACTTAATAGAATCATGGAATTGTCTGGGTTGGAAAAGCCCTCTGAGATCACCCAGTCAGATCAACCAGCAACCCAGCCCCACCATGGCCACCAAACCATGGCCCCAAGTGCCATGGCCACAGGGTTCTGGAACCCCTCCGGGTGGTGACTCCACCACCTTCCTGGGCAGCCACTGCCAGTCCCTGACCACTCTTGCAACAGAGAAGTCTTTCCTCATCTCCAATCTAACCCTCTCCTGGTGCAATTTCAGGTCATTTCTTCTTGTTCTATTAATGCTGGGGAAAGACTCTGCTTCTAAGAAGAGGTCGAAATGGTTACAAATCCAGTTCAGACAGTTCATGTGCTCCAATGATGTCATCCTGAGCTTGAGGCCTTGAGGCCTAAACAGCTTTTATTTAACAGCAGTGCAGATGTCTGTCATGGCAGCCCTTAAAGGAAGAGGGGAAGGCTGTAGCCTCTGAGAAAGCTTGCAGAATGGGACATTAAGTATTCATTAAGCCTGAGTTAGCCCTTAGTCTGTCCCAGAGGCATAAATGAGAAGTGATAACACACCATCAGTGTTTCAGGCCTCTAATTAAGGACAAAATACTCAAGACAGTACCACTAGGTCTGAGAGTTTCTTCATGTGCTGCTCAGCAAGGAAACACCCACCAGGATGTACCCCAGCCATTGCTGTGCTCCCACCCTCAGGCCAGGAAAACCTGCTTACAGGAATACCAAACTCCTGGTCTTCATCTCATCTTGACCTGCACCTGCTTGGTTTGTGCTTTAAATAGCATTTCAGAGGAGGTGGAGCCTTACAGTGACACCACATTGGATGTCAGGAGCAATGTCTTTGCTGCCAGAGTGGTCAGGGACTGGCAGAGGCTGCCCAGGGAGGGGCTGGAGTCCCCAGCCCGGGAGGGGCTCGAGAGCCCTGTGGTCATGGCACTTGGGGCCATGGTTTAGTGCCCATGGTGGGGTTGGGTTGGTGGTTGGATTGATGACCTTGGAGGCCTTTTCCAATGAAAGCAATTCTGTGAACCCCATGGAGTGTGCAAAGTGTCCTTCTCCCATCCACTCTACATCTCCTGTGTGAAGCTTAATAAAGCCATAAAGGGAGAGCTGCTTCCTGCAGTCAGAGGCTACATTCAGTGTCAGACCCCTGTCCCTGCCACCACTGGAGTAATAGAATGGGGAAGTTTTTCATGTGCTGTGTACCACCAGAATGCTGTTTTTCAAACTGATCTGACTTGACTCTCCCCTGCTAAGACATTCTCTTAATTCTTGAGGTTGAGCCACCTGATTGAAAGCAATGAGCTCACTAAACAACCCCATCTGAGCTCCTGGCTGAGCTCACCTGTTGCCCAGCCAGCCCTCAGCTAGCCCTGGCTCAAGTGTGGTCTTAGCAGTCATGGTAAGAGATGGCCTAGAAATGCTGCTCAGAGTGGTGGTTTTCAGAGCTGAGCTGGTGATGGGGCAGAGGTTAAATCATGAGCAGCAGGTGCTGCAGAACGATCTGTGGGTAACAAGCATCTGAAACTGCCTGCTGGAGTAGTGAGATTTCAGAGGGCTGCTGCAGACCAGCCTCTCTGCTGTAGGTGGATATCAGAAATACCTCTTCACAGCAGAGGTGAAGTGGGAAGAACAAGTAGGTGGGAAGAATATCCATCCCTGTTGAGCTAAACAACACACAACTTGAATCACTTGGTGGGTTTTCAACCAGAGCTACACCAGAGCTTGAAGAGGCAGAGGGCTGGGTGGCCTTGTGCTTTGAAGGTGGGTTTGTGTGCTCCACAGGACTGGGAGCTAAGTGCTGTGGAAAGCAGAAATGTTGCAGAGAAGCAGAAAGGATCATGGAGTGTGTGTGCACCAGTGACAAGGCCCTCAGCAGGTGGAGCCTTTATAGAGTCAGAGAAGGGCTCAGCTTGGAAGGGACCTCAGAGATCATCAGCTCCAACCTCCCTGCCATGGGCAGGGACACTTCCAGCAGCCCAGGTTGCTCAAGGCCTCATCCAGCCTGGCCCTGAACACCTCCAGGGACGAGGCAGCCACAGCCTCCCTGGGCAGCCTGTGCCAGAGTCTCCCCACCCTCACTGGAAAGAGTTTCTTCCTCATCTCCAGTCTAAATTTGCCCTCCTCAGGCTTCAATCCATTCCCCCTCATCCTGTCACTCCAAGCCTTTGTCACTTCCTGGCTTTCTTGTAGCCCCTTCAGGTGCTGGAAAGCTGCTCTGAGGTCTCCCTGGAGCCTTCTCTTCCTCAGGCTGAAAGCCCCAACTTAATCCTTCAGTGCCACAGAGTATTGTGTTGCCTTCAGGGGGACACCCGTTTGTAAATGGTTAGAGTCAGCGTCCTTCTAGGCACTTTGCTGGTGGACACCTTCTATTCTCTCAGCAGTGAATGGTTCCAAGGCAGTCATGATCTTCCCCCTAGTTTTCTGACAAGCTGGCTGCCCTAGGAAATGCATCTCAGTTTAGCCCCAGCCAGTGCAGCCTGGCAATGTGTCCCTTGACTTCCTTCTGGAATGGGCAGAATTTCCTTTGCCACATGATGAAAGTGGATTGCTGGACCACCTTGCTGCTTGCAGGGCTACACTGCAGTCTCTCCAAGTCAGCACTTTTCATCTCTCTTTTTTCCTTCTAATGGTCTTGAACAAGTTGATTGAGTTCCTGATTGGGTCTGAATCAAAACAGCTTTGGGAAGGTTTGGAGCTTTCACAGGATGACAGAATGGGAGCAGGAGCAGGAGACTCCACAACCTCTCTGGGCAGCCTGCTCCAGGGCTCAGCAGCCTCACACCAAAGAAGTTTCTCCTCATGTTGAGGTGGAACCTCCTGGGGTCCAGTTTGTGTCCACTGCCTCACAGGCTACCACTGACAAGAGCCTGGCCTCTGCTTCTTGGCATCCACCCCTCAGATATTTGTAAGCATTGATCAGATCCCCTCTCAGCCTTCCCAGCAGCAGCTCTGGTTGCTGGGTAGTCTGGAATCAATGGAAACTGTAAGAGCTCTAACAAAAGGTCTCTGAGAGGAGTGAATGCATGCCACAGGCTTGCTGGGTGGGATTCATCTCACCAAACACAGACAATTCCTCTTCTGGACTTCATTTGTTGTGTATGGAGGGCAACAGGCATGTCTAGGGCTTGGGTCTTTTCATTCTGCAGCACAATTTATCTCATCCCAGTGTCACTGTCTAAAATAAACCAGATGAATCACTTCTTAAATGCCTGTTTTCTCTCCACTGGTTTCAAAGGAGGCCTGAGATGACTCTGTCAGCTCCAAGATCCCTTGCTGGAGCTGGCTCTGTCAGCTCCAAGATCCCTTGCTGGAGCTGACTAAAGCTGCTTGTAGTAGGTTACTTTAGAACTGCTTTAACTTTCCCAGCTTTTGCCCCTGGTATTCTCAGGGGGGTGGCAGTGGAGCAGGAATCCATGCAGGCTTGTGCTGTCTGGAAGTGAGTTTTCTCCTGGATCAGAGTCCTTTAGTGTTGAATTCATCCATGCCTGAAGCTTTCAGTGTTTAAAGCTGCCTTCCTGTGCTGAGGTTTTTGAGCTTAGTAGGGAAGTGGGGGTTGGTCTCTTCACACATGCAACAAGTGGCAGGGTGAGAAGCAAGGGCCTCAGATTGTGCCAAGGGAGGTTCAGGGTGGATTTTAGGAAAGGTTTTTTTCCCAGAAAGGCTTCTCAGGCATTTTTGCCCTTTGGAATCACAGAATGGTGTCACAGCATCATAGGAGTTGGAAGGGATCTCTGGGGATCATCAAGTCCAACCCCCCTGCCAGGGCAGGGCACACAGGAACGTGTCCAGGTGGGTCCTCTAAGTCTCCAGAGCAGGAGACTCCACAGCCTCTCTGGGCAGCCTGCTCCAGGCCTCCAGCAGCCTCACACCACAGAAGTTTCTCCTCATGTTGAGGTGGAACCTCCTGGGTCCCAGTTTGTACCTGTTGGTCCTCACCCTCATCACAGGGCATCACTAAAAAGAGCCTGGCACCATATTCTTGACACCTACCCCTCAGGTGTTTATAGCCATTGCTCAGGTCCCCCTCAGCCTTCTCCAGGCTAAACAGCCCCAGGGCTCTCAGCCTTTCCTCAGCACAAAGATGTTGCAGTCCTTCAGCGTCCTCATAGCTTCTGTTGGGCTCTCTCCCTGTCCCTCTTGAGCTGGGGAGAGAACCCCAGGAAAGAACATGAACTCTCCCTACTCCCTGCTCTGGAACTTCTGCTCCTTAGCTGCCTGGCACAGCTCTCCTCTCGTCTATGGCAGGAGGTCAGTGAGCAGGGCAGCCCTGCTGGGTGCATTCATCACTGCTCCCATGGTCACTGTGTTGCCCAATGATGTCCTGTCTGAGTGCTCTGTACTGCAGCAGCTCCAGGTGCCCAGCTTGCCCTGGCTGCCAGGGGCTGCCTCCACCTCTGGGGGAACCTACATTTTTCATACCTTTATTTGCCTGACCTCTGAATATTTCAGAGACCATGGTGGTGCTCTGGGGACGTTTGGTATTTGCCCTGCCTACAGCTTGAAGCTCTGCTTGCACAGGTGGCTCTTGCAGAGCTCATTCATGAGCAGAGCCATACAGGTTCCCAAGTCAGTCATTTGCCTGGCTGTCAGAAGCCAGGGCAGATCAGGCTGTGCATTGTGTGGCTGCAGCTGCAAACTGGGCTGCTTTAGTGGTTGGAGCAGGGCAGGTTTAGGCTGGACCCCAGGAGGAAGCTCTGCACAGTGAGGGTGGTGAAATCCTGGCACAGGCTGCCCAGGGATGGGGCTGAGGCTCCATCCCCAGAGACATTCAAGGTCAGCCTGGATGTGGCCCTGGGCAGCCTGCTCTAGCTGGAGGTGTCCCTGCTGCCTGCAGGGGGGTTGAATATGACCTTGGAGGGTCCCTTGCATCCCCCTGCAGTCTGTGGGTCTGTGATAGTAAATTTCACAACCTCAGTTAGATGTTTAGTAGTTTTTGCAGTAGTCTAACAAGTAGCCAGGGATATTTGCCAGGAGTAATTCTAGAGCAGAAGGAAAAAAGCTTCATTATTGAGGAAAAAAAGTGGCTGGAGTTGTTAATTCACTGGAACAAGAAAGCAGCTGGGAAGCATAGGATCACAGAATCAGAGAGTGTTTTGGGTTAGAAGGATCCTTTAAATATCATCTAGTCCCTAGGTGTGCCTCACAGGGTCATTGAGTTTGGAAAAGATCTCATGGCTCATCAGGTCCAGCCATGAACCCAACCCCACCCTGGCCCCAGGTGCCAGGGCCACAGGGTTCTGGAACACCTCCAGGCATGGGGACTCCAGCACCTCCCTGGGCAGCCTCTGCCAGTCCCTGACCACTCCTGCAGCAAAGAAGTTGTTCCTCATCTCCAACCTAAGCCTCCCCTGGCACAGTTTGAGGCCATTGCCTCTCCTTCCATCACCTGATCCTAGGGAGCAGAGCTCAGCCCCCAGCTCACTGCAGCCCTCTCTCGGGGAGTTGTAGAGGGCAATGAGGTCTCCCTCAGCCTCCTCTCCTCCAGACAGCTGTGTCTCAGGAAGGGTAGATGGGATAAATGTCTGTGGCCAGCCAAGCACAGCATGGTCACCCTGCCCATATGGTCTGTAGACCTGGACCCATGTTAAGGGCAATGCAGGTCTGAGTTTTCTTTCCTTGGGCTTCCCTAGATCTACAGCATGCATGAGGCTGAATGTGAAACCCAAAGGACAGCACAACCCTGAGCTCCAAAGAGGGGGCAGATGTTGGGTCTGCACTTCAGTTCCATCTCCAGCAGTGGATGAGGTGGGACACTGCTGCTCTTGCTCTCTTGATGATGGGACCCCTGCATGTCCTAGGAAAGGCTGAAGTGCTTGAGTGCTGCAGAGCCTGTGGTCACAAAAAGTCTGCTGCATGGCTGTGTTGGAGTGGTGCTGCTTGTTCCCATAGCAACATTCAGCCAGGGATCTCCAGGCTCTGCAGAAGCATCCCTGATTCCAGGAGGAGGTGAGGGCTGCTGGGCAGCCAGGAGAGGCAGAGGTTAAACTACTCCATCAAGGTCACGAGAATTAGAGCTGACTCTGCTCTCTGCTGCAGCCCCTGGCCTGAGATCCTCTGCTGGAAGAGCTGGGCAGGGCTGGGAGGAAAGCCTTGCCCGGGGTCTGCAGCTTGGTCCATTCACAATGTGCAGTGCAGCTCTGATTGCCTCACCCAGGTGACCTTATCTTCATCCTCTGTGCCCAGCTGAACTTTGCCCTTCTGAAAACTTCAGATGCAGCCTGAGCAGGAGCCACAGGATTTTGACAAGAGGTTGGCAGATCCCTGGCAGAGCAAAGCTGAGCCCTGTGCTGGAAAGTAAAACAACCTTTGCATGCTTGCTAATCCTTCAATGGCAATGACTACACAGGTCTAGAGCGTGCCTGCTTCACCCAGCTGCTGTGTTCCTGTGTGGCCTGCCCCAGGTGATGCTGCTCTGGCAGGGGGTCCCCTCCAACCCCTCCCATTCTGAGATTCTCTGAGTCATTCCAGTGGCAACATAAACCAAAGAAAACAAACAACTGCACACTGAAAACAGTGATGAGTTTTCTCTGCAGTCACCACAGAGGTAATTTGGTCCAGTGTGAGGTGTCCCTGCCCATGGCAGGGAGTTGCAACTGGATGATCTTTAAGGTCCTTTCCAACCCAACCCAATTCTATGAATAGAATAGAACTAACCAGGTTGGAAAAGACCTTAGAGATCATCCAGTCCAGCCTATCACCCAGCACCATCTGAGCAACTCAACCATGGCACCAAGGGCCTCAGCCAGGCTCTTCTTAAACACCTCCAGGGATGGTGACTCCACCACCTCCCTGGGATGCACCTTTCAATGGCTGGGAAGAACTTTCTCCTCACCTTGAGCCTGAACCTCCCCTGGCACAGCTTGAGACTGTGTCCTCTTGTTCTGGTGCTGCTTGCCTGGGAGAAGAGACCAACCTCCACATGGCTACAACCTCCCTTCAGGGAGGTGGAGAGAGCAAGAAAGGTCTCCCCTGAGCCTCCTCTTCTCCAGGCTAAGCAACCCCAGCTCCCTCAGCCTCTCCTCCCAGGGCTGTGCTCCAGACCCCTCCCCAGCTTTGTTGCCCTTCTCTGGACACCTTCCAGCAGCTCAACATCTTTTCTAAGCTGAGGAGCCCAGAACTGGACACAGGACTCAAGGTGTGGCCTAAGCAGTGCTGAGCACAGGGCAGAATGGCTTCCCTGCTCCTGCTGGCCACACTGTTCCTGCTGCAGGCCAGGATGAATCTCTGAGTGTTTCACGATGTGATGAATGAATGAGATTGGTGGTAGGTAACAACCAAGAGCCTGCTCTCCTGGGCTGCTTTTTAAACCACAGGAAGGGAAAAACTGTGAACTTGTCAACTTTGTTGGCATTCCTGGGTTCACAGCATGGGTTGGGCTGGGAGGGACCTCAAAGATCACTCAGCTCCAACCCCCTGCCGTGGGCAGGGGCAGCCCAGGCTGCTCAAGGCCTCATCCAGCCCGGTCTTAGAGCACCTCCAGGGAGGGGACAGCCACAGCCTCCCTGGGCACCTGTGCCAGAGTCTCCCCAGCCTCCCTGCAAAGAATTTCTTATTGTTCTTCTTTCTTATTTTTTAAAGGTTTTCTTTTCTCTGATTCCTTTCTCCATCTTTTTGTCTTATTTCTTATTTTCCTTTTGGTTTTATTCTTCCTTATTTTTGTCATTTCTTTTTTCCTTCTTTTTTGTGTTCCCCCCCCCTTTTCTTTTTTTTTTTTTATTCCTTTTCCTGATTTCTTCTTTTTCTTCTTCTTTTGCCCCTGCTAAGGTGCACAATGTTCCTTTAACCACACAGGGCAAGAGGCAGCTGTGCTGCTGTGATTTGCAGTAGCTGGTGCAGATCTGAACAGAAGGGCAAGCTCAGGCTGACACATCCTTGGAAGGATTCCTGGTGAAAACTGTCCTGGAGAGAGCAGCTCCAGGGAACTAAATCAGCCAGGGCACAGCTTGGCATTTACTGCAAATAGAAGAGGCAGCTTGGGAAAACAACCTGGGCATTGGTGTAGGAGGGCAAGCCTGGCAGGGCACTCTGTGAGGGACTGAGCGCATGATGAGGGGGAGGGCGCTCTCAGAAGTGCCTGCCTGGGTGCCGCTGGGCTGGGCCGGGCCACTGAGCACAGGGGACGGAGCAGCAGCCCTGCTGAACGCTTGGTGCCTGTGCTGTGCCCTGCGGCAGCACATCCAAACCCTCTGCACTGCTTTCACCGGGAGTTACAGGTCCCTTCAATCATTAACGTTGGGCAGGTCGCAGAGTCCACATCTCCTTGCAGTTTCAAGATCTCTTCTTTACCTCAGGGCTTTGTAGTGTTTTGAATCTAGGCTGATTCTGAAACTCCCAGCTAGATGCCAGCTGGTACCACAGAGTGCCAGCCACTGAACTTCTGTAGTATGAGAGGGAAAAAACAAACCCACACTCCTGTTCTGCTGAGCAGGGCTGGCTGCAGCCTCCTCATTTTCTGCCTAATAATTATTCCAGGGCTTGTGCCTTGGTTTAGTGTTTTAAACACACATCTGTAGTGCAGCTGAAGGAACAGCCTGGATGAGTCCTTCCTCACCAGGCAGATAAAAATGCAGCCTGGAATGGGAAGTTGGGAGAATTTTCTTCCTTAGCATTCACTTTGTGCATCGAAAACAAAGAAATCCAAATCTCCTCTTTGGACATGTCACAGAACCACAGCATGGCAGGGCTTGGAAGGCCCCTCCAGCCCCCTGCCCGGGAGCAGGGGCACCCAGGGAACACACCCAGGTGGGTTGGGGAGTCTGCAGAGGAGGAGACTCCAAAACCTCTCTGGGCAGCCTGCTCCAGTGGATCAGCTAACAAAGCAGGTTGTGTAACTTGCAAAGTATCTCCCTGGGGTTTGTTCTGAGTGTGGCTCTTCCATATTGAAGCCCCTGCAGGTGCTGCCTGCTGTGCATCAACCTTTGTGCAGTGAGCACTGCAAAGAGCAGTGCAGCAATGTGCAACAAGAGCTCTCTGTGTGTTTCCCCAAAGCCTACCTGCATGGGCCCGGCAGGACAAAGCAGTGAATTTATTGCTGACTGAAGGGATGCTCTGGGTAGTGAAGAGGTCAGCTCATGTGATGCTGCAGAGCTGGCAGCCTGGCCTGGAGCCCTTGTGTCATGCCAGGGAGCCAGCAGTGCTCTGAAGCCTTGCTCAAGGCATCCCTACTCTCCTGTAGCCCCTTCAGGTACTGGAAGACTGCTCTAAGGTCTCCCTTCTCTTCCCCATGCTGAACAGTTCTGGCTCTCCAAGCCTGTCCTTGCAGGAGAGGTGCTCCAGCCCTCTGATCATCTTTGTGGCCCTGAGCAAAGGAGTGAGTCCTTGTGGGGTGTTAAATTTCATCCTAAAGCTGACACCCAACACTGATCAAGGATTGACTGCTGGAGGTGTTCAGACATCTAATCCAGCATGATGAATTCAGCTCTGTTCAGAAGGTCTAAGTTCTGCTTACAGCTGTCAGTTACTCCTTCTGGCAGCTCTCACAGCCTAGGTCTGGCCAGAAGGAAATGTTGTACAAAGGAGTTAGGGAATGTTTAAATGATCTGGCCTCCAGCCCAAGGCCTCAGTCTCCTTGAACATCCACAGGAGCAGGCTCCTAAGTCCCTCTGGCACGTTGAGGATGCCTCCTGTCAGTGCTGCTGGAAATCAGCCTTGAGTTTTGTGAGCTGTGCGTCATCAGCACATCGGCAGCACACACCTCTGAGCTGCTGTCCCACCCTCCTGGGCCAGCTTTGCACCTCTGCTGCTCAACCAGAATGGATGACTCTCTGTCTGCAGAGTGGTCAGGTGGTCAGTGAGGCCGAAGCCTTTGGGGTTTTTTCTGGGTGACTGGGCTAGGAGGTGCAGAGGAATGTCTGCAGAGGGCAGATGTAAGGTCCCACCCTCCCGGTCCTGGTGCCCCTGGGGCTGAAGCCGGCAGTCCGCAGAGCTTTGTGCGCAGTTGGAAGCGGCTCGCAGGCAACCTGTTGCCTGCCTCTGATCTGAGCAGCTGTTTGCAGGGGAATTTTCCACATGGGTCACTGCAGAAAAAGAGTCAGGTGGTGACAGCCTGATGGATGAGCTTGGTTGGCCTGGTGCCCACCCACTTGTACCACTAACACTCGCCTGTACAGTAAGCGTCAGAGGCGCTTGGATCGGCGGTGCAGCCGAGTTCCTGAAGAGCAAACCACGCTGCTCCCGAGGGCTCTGCCAAGGAACAGAGCAGGCAAAACTCACAGGAACTGTAGGAGAAGCTCTTTGTGTGCCACAGCTCTTTATGCTGCAGCTGTTACCACGTGGCAAGGATCCTGCTGCTCTCTGCACACAGCTAAAGGACTGCAGCTACAGCACCAGTTCAGTCGTCGTTGCCGAGTTGGGTTTGGTTTGCTTTTCAACAAGTGTAACTAAAAGCCCTACAGGACTCATTTTAAACCTGTTAATGACCACAGTGCCACTCAGCTCTTGTTTGTGGAAGAGCAGCAGCAGCTAAGGGCACTCACTTCTACTGATGCTTGCTGAGACACTCTCCAGGTGTCTTTATGCTGCTGCATGGGGGACTTGGAGCCACAAAAGATGATCCCAAAGTAGTGAGGAACTCAGCACCTGTGTACTGCAAGGATTTAGGAGGCTGATGTCTCGTGGAAGTTAGGAAGGAAGGAGGGGAGAAGAGAGTTCTGCTCCCTCAGGAACCTCTCAGCAGGACTTTTTTGTCCATCACACTCATCATCTTCACAGTAGACACTTTCCAGTGAGGGTGGTGAGTCTCTGGCACAGGTTGCCCAGGGAGGCTGTGGATGCCCCTCCCTGGAGGTGTTCAAGGCCAGGCTGGGTGATCCCCTGGGCTGGTGTGAGGTGTCCCTGCCCATGGCAGGGGGGTTGGAACTGGGTGATTGTCAAGGCCCCTTCTGACCCAAACCATTCTATGAATCTTTACTGTGAATCGTTTTAGTAGAAGTTAAGCAAAGGCCCTGATCCTCCAGGGAACTGCTCCCTGTTTCCCAGCCAGGAGCAGAGCTTCTTGTCCTTTGGAGTGCTGGGGGTGGCCCTGATGTTGCTGAATGGTCAGCCAGCCGTGGGCATGCACACAGAGTCTCATCACTGTGTCAATGAGTTGGCACTGCCTGATACCTGAACCTCCCAGGAACCTTCTTGCTTTGTGCATGGAACTTTGTGTTGCTCCAATACTGACCAAAAAAGCCTCAAGCCACACTTTCTAAGAAGGAAGAGAAAGATTTTTTCTCTGAAGCTTTTAGAATAGAATCATAGACTTGTTAGGGTTGGAAGGGACCTCAAGGCTCAGCCAGTTCCAAGCCCCTGCCATGGGCAGGGACACCTCACACTGCAGCAGGTTGCTCACAGCCACCTCCAGCCTGGCTGCAAACACCTCCAGGGATGAGGCTCCCACCACCTCCCTGGGCAGCCTGTGCCAGGCTCTCACCACCCCCATGGGGAACAACTTCTTCCTCACATCCAATCTGAATCTCCCCATTTCTAGTTTTGCTCCATCCCCCCAGTCCTATCCCTCTCTGACACCCTCAGAAGTCCCTCCCCAGCTTGCTTGTAGCCCCCTGCAGATACTGGAAGGCCACAATTAGGTTTCCTCAGAGCCTTCTCTTCTCCAGACTGAACAGCCCCAACTCCCTCAGTCTGTCCTTATAGCAGAGGAGCTCCAGCCCTCTAATTTTACTTCCCTGAAGAGAAATACCTCTACCTGTTTCTGCCAAACCTTGCTTTGGTACTTCCTCTCAAAAGAGAAACAGAATCCCACCCCGACCTGACAGCTCCTTGACCTGCTGTCCAGGCCTGATCTTGCAGGGTATAGGACTGAAAATATTCCTCTTGTTTTAAATCTTGCTCCAAGGTGGCTCAGTGGCCACGTGGAAATCATCTCCCTGAGGAACCTGTGAGTACCATGGCAGGAGCCTGGGAGTGAATTTGGGAAAGCTTTGGAACAGAATAGAACTAACCAGGTTGGAAGAGAGCTTTGAGATCATGGAGTCCAGCCTGTCACCCAACACCATCTGATCAACTAAACCATGGCACCAAGCACCCCATCCAGGCTCTTTGTTCTGTGTTGGGGGCTTACAGAAGAAGCAGGATTGTGATCCTTAGCTTCTCCATCCCATTGCTGCCACCTCTGTACAGCTGCTGTTGTAGTTGGTCTTTCCCTGGGGCTGTTTAGCCTGCAGAAGGCTGAGCAATGGTTACAGCTGTCGGAAGGGTGGGCAGTGAAAGGTTTTGGTGGCTAACAGAAACTTGGAGGGTAACTGCAGCTTGACCCAGGACTGCAGAAGCAGTCCTGTCAGCTATATTAAACCTACTGAGCAATCCTGAGCCATCCTAAAGCCTGAGGAAACATCCAGGTTAGGTGATTTAGCCCAGAAGATGCTGTCACTTGCTGGGTCAGAGCCTCTGGCTAACGTTAGGCGAGCAGAGCTATTTTTACCCAGCTCTGTTCCAATCTCATTCACTAAGCTCTGAAGTGCCTTGGTCCAAAGCCTTAATGAACAGGTGTGAGAGCACTGGCTGAGCAAGTGTGAACTCATGGATTTTATATGTTGGATGTGCTCACACTTTTATTTGTCAAATGAGTTCACTGTCTCTGGCATTCTGCTCACACTGCTTCTGGCTGCTCTGCTGGGAGCTGAACTGAAAGCAAGCAGCACCAGTACCTCCTGAACTGCCACCTGGTACCAGCAGAAGGAAAAGTTCACATGAAGTGAGATTCAGCTGGTTTAGTGAAGGCACATGGAGTTTAGTTGCATTTTCTGCTGCTCCAGGAGTAAAGCAAACTAATTCTGTTGTAGAATCACAGGGTGGGTTGGAAGGGACCTCAGAGATCATCTGCTCCACAGGCAGGGAATAATCCACAAGGTTTTGATTAGTCTGTGTCAGGGCTTTGTTGGTTTGCTGGGTTTTGTTGATGTAAAGATTTTACCTTCCAAAACTACAGAGAGACAGAAGAAAGCTTCTAAGTTCCCTGTCGTGCTAGCTTCCCCCCAAGAGAAAACAGAATCCAAGCAGAGTGTTCATGGGTTTAAGGGCACTGTGTGGGGCTTGCTGTGGTTTACTTTTCAACAGAGGTTTAGGGTTCTATGAATCCATGATTCTGTGTTTCCATGATTCTCTGTTTTGGGATTCCGTGGTTCTGTGATTCCATGGTTCCATGATTCAGTGATTCTGTGGCAGGCATTCTGCCCATGTGAAGAATGTTCACCATCAATCAAGTGGTTGAAAATGAGAGGAGACCTTGTCCTGAACCTTGTTACTGTGCAATCCAATGGACCAGCTCCTCAGCTTGGAGGTGCAGACCACCCTAGCCCCTGAGAGAGACCAAAACAGAAAAGC
This sequence comes from Colaptes auratus, assembly GCA_015227895.2. Classification (NCBI taxonomy): domain Eukaryota; kingdom Metazoa; phylum Chordata; class Aves; order Piciformes; family Picidae; genus Colaptes; species Colaptes auratus. The sequence goes on along the minus strand of CM037634.1, from coordinate 30,578,523 downwards.
AAGCAAGCAAATTCATGGGGGATTTGCCATCAGCAGAAGTGCTGTGAGGCAGCAGTGCCTGTGCCAGTGCCAGTGCCAGTGCCTGTGCCTGTGCCTGTGCCTGTGCCTGTGCCAGTGCAGTCAGTCACACAGCTCCTGATAGCTGTGTGACAAGGAGAGGTGTGGCCCTTGCCCTGTCAGATCAGTGGCCCTGTACGAGTCATACCCTCAGAATCTCCCTGCCCTCTCCTCTGGATGCCGCACATGCAGGTGTGTGTGAGGTGAGTCATGGCCCTGGAGCCTGTGGCTGTGTCCTGCCACACGCAGGCTGAGCCTGCCCTGGGATCCCTGCAGCATCGTATGGCCAGAGGCTGCACATCCTCCTGGCAGATGTCTACACACTCTCACCTTGTGCCCCTCTGTGGTGCTGGGTTCTTCCCTTAGGCTATGGACAGGTGAAGGCAAGCAGAGGGAGGGCTGTGAGGCCCTCAGAAGAATTGGTTGGAGCAAGCTGCAGAGACTTTTCTTGAGGGTGTCTGAGCCAGGCCAAGGTGTTGGAGGTGTTGCAGGTCAGGCTGGATGAGGCCCTGAGCAGCCTGGGCTGGTGGAGGTGTCCCTGCCCGTGGCAGAGGGTTGGAACTGGATGATCTTGAAGATCACTCCCATCCCAACCCATTCTGTGACCCCATGGTGGTTCCAGGGTTTTCTCTCTCCTGCTGCTGGCTGCATGGTGCAGCAGTGTGTGCTGATTCACCTCACTGGAGCAGCAGAAAGTTAAAGATCTGCTTTGGCATGGATTTTTGAGAGCAGTTTTCTGACTCTTTGGTGAGATGAATTGGTTCACTGAAAGACAGCAGAAGGTGAGAAGGAGACCCAGATGACAGAGAAGGGTATGAGAAAGGGCTGGGACCCTCCTCCTCTGGGTGCTGTAGGATGTTAGGTGTGCTCAGCCTGCCCTGGGAATTGCTCTGTCACTGTGATCTGTGTAAGTACTTTGCCTGTTGGTGTGGAGGAGGAGGAGGAGGCTCTTAGTGGTTCTCCTCAGGCCTGCCCCACTGAACATGTGGTTAGCAGGAATGGCAAGAGTAGGATGGGAGGAGAGGGGGATGTGGCTGTTCTGACAGACCTGAGTGCAGAGCATGAGCAGGCAGGAAAGAATGGGAACCTGAGCTAGGGCATCGAGAAGTGAGGGCAGGAAGCTCCTGGTCAGAGCCCAGACTTTTGTAGACAGGCAAAGGTGGTGTAATGTTCCCAGGAGATGGAAATTGCTTCACCTTAAACACTCCTCTGGATTTGACTCACAGAGAAAATGACTTCAGGTGCAAAGTATTTTGCAATCATGAGGGGGAGGGTTTGGATTTTATCACTGCTTTAAGAACCATAAATACAAACCTCACTGCTGGCACTCCAGAAAGTCAGTTGGCTTCCAGAGTGTCCCAGAAGTGCTGCAGGAGATCACCTCTGGATGCCCCTTCAGCAGAGAGTCAAAACATCCTGGTCCCCTTTTCTAACAGGCTCTCTCAGAGAGGTGTTCTGAGTAGATACTGCTATGGAAGCATTAAGGTTGGAAAAGACCATCAGGGCCTGAGATCAGCAAGTCCAACCCTCAAAGCTACGTGATAGCTTCAAGTGAGTGCCACTGCCAAAGGCAAGAAATCCTCCTGTCAGTGGAGCCTGGGGCTGGAGGGCTGGCCCCGAAGGCTGGGTGCTAACTGCTCTCCCCTTGCTGACAGACAGGTCCCAGTGGGGTTGCAGACACAGAGCAATCTGTTGGCAGTGTGCAGCTTGTGCCTTCTGAGGATGCTGCCCTGTAATTCCACAGGGCAATGGCCACCAGTGGCTGCTGGTGGATGTTAAGTGGCAGAGAAGCCTGAGGATGCCTCTGAACTTTCCCACAAGATTGGGGTTAATAAGTTAAGTGCTCTGTTTCTATTTCTGCCCATGTAAAGCTGCAAGCAAGAATGGCAAAGGGCTAGGGAGCTGAACTTTATCAATAACAACTTCCCCTCTAGCACAGATCCTTCTTCAGCTATTTCTGTAGGGCTGATGAGTGCAGCCAGGGCTGAGGTGATAACCCTGAGCTGTGCAGTGCTTTAGAGGAAAGCTCTGCAGCTGGCTGTGGCACTGCCAAACCAATCTCCTCCCTTTGGAAGGAATCACTGTCCTCCCCTCTGTGTCGTTGGGCCAGGAAGGGGGACCCAGAGCAATCAATCACAGAATGGCTCAGGTTGGGAGGGCTCAGAGCTCATCTCCAACCTCCCCTCCATGCCCAGGGACACCTCTCAGCCACACTCAGCTGCTCAGGGCCTCATCCAGCCTGGCCCTCAACACCCCCAGGCAGGAGGCAGCCACAGCCTCCCTGGGCAGCCTGTGCCAGAGCCTCAGCAGCCTCCTGCTGAACAACTTCTTCCTCAGCTCCACTCTGACCCTGCTCTGCCTCAGCTCCAAACCCTTCCCCCTTGGCCTGGCTCCAGACCCCCTCAGCAAAAGTCTCTCTGCAGCCTTCCTGCAGGATCCCTTCAGGTGCTGGCAGCAGCTCTGAGGTGCCCCTGGAGCCTTCTGCTCTGCAGGCTGCACAGCCCCAGCTCCCTCAGCCTGTGCTCAGGGCAGAGCTGCTCCAGCCCTTGGAGCATCTCTGTGGCCTCCTCTGGCCTCTCTCCAGCCGCTCTGTGGTGGTGCAGTTCCAGCCTGAGGTGAGTAACAGGTAGAGCCTCTGTACTGTCCAGAGCTGGAAATTCTGGGCTGTTCTGCAGAGCTTTAGGAAGAGGAATCACACATGAATGACAGAGCTGCGGTGCTGTGCACAGCCGATGCACAGAAGCCTTTCCCAGGTGCTGCAGAGTGCCGCCAGCGCTGCAGCAAGTGAGAGGAGCCCCAGGTGGAGCCGGCATGCCAGGCAGCCAGCCGCAGATCGCTTGAGCGCACGCAGCTTTGCCTCGCCAGGCGCTGGCTTTGCCTGGCTGTGTGGACAGGAGCGCCGGGCAGGATGATGCATAGCATAGTCTGTTCCACTTACCAGAGGGGACTGGTCAGGACTGGCTGGCCATTCAGGGCTGTGAGGGCACCTGCTCTCTCACCAGCCTTTATCTTAACCAATCTCATTTTCCCTTGGTTTACAAACAGCAAGAAACAGCTCCCTTAAACAGCTGCTTTCTCCCACTGGCTGTGCTCTGAAAGGGGATGCTCTTGCAGTGAGTAGGATGCTGCTGGATTGTAGCACAGGCTCTTCTGGCTTCTTTGGGAGAAGAGACCAAGACCCACCTGGCTCCAACCTCCTTTCAGGGAGCTGCAGAGAGCCAGAAGGTCTCCCTCAGCCTTCTCTTTTTCCAGGCTGAGCAACCCCAGGTCTCTCAGCTGCTCCTCTGTCAAGTAGCACCAGGGGAGGTTTAGGTTGGATATGTAGGGCCCAGTAGCCCTGGACTTGGCTGCCCTGGGCAGTGGAGTCCCCATCCCTGGAGGGGTTTCAGAGTCATGTAGATGTGGTGCTGAAGGCCATGGTTTAGTGTGACCTGGCAGGGCTGGGATCATGGACTTGATGACCTTAAAGGTCTCTTCCTACCAAACCCATCCTGTGACTCTGTGATTTGTCAGTAAAATCAGAAGGCAGGAGGAGCAAGGTCCTGGCAGCAGGACAGGACATGCAGGTGAGGCTCAGAAAAGCTGCCCATCAGGGAGCAGAAGAAGGGCTGAACAAGGGAAAGGGAAGCAGGGCCAGGTACCATGGGAGGCACTGCTAATGGCAGTGGAACTGCTAACAGTGGAGGCAGCCTCTGCACTTCGGTAGAGGCAGGAAGAAAGTGTGGCAGGGAACAGGCAGGGAAGATGTGGCTGCCTCCCTCTCTGCTCCTCACTTACCTCTTTGGGCCTGCTGTGTGGAGGTGTCTCAGGGAGCAATGAAGGGGCTCAGCCAGCATCCAGTTCAGAATAGGAACTCAGTTGCTTTTGGAGGGGGAATCCCCTTTCATTTGCCATCATGCCTACAGCCAGGCCCTTCTCCATCCTCTGTCTGTGCATCATTCTTGACTGCAAGTACCATGTAGGACACTGCTGCTGGGGCTGTGGCAGCTTTCATTGACATGTTGCTGACCACTGGCACTGAACTGGGCCTTCTGCAGCAATGCTCAGATTGGGCCTGATGCCTGTTTCCAGCCCTTGGGGTTTTCATTCCATTGGGTTCCCAAACCAGCTGCAGAAGGTGCTGCAGATTTGTCCTTGGGTGGGCTGGGCACACCCAGTCCAGGGGGCTGAGGCTCAGTGGTAGCAGTGAGAGAGGAATCAAAGCCAGGGCAGAAAGACAGAGTGAAATATGTGAGGGGAAGAGGAGTAGTGAGGGGGAAGGAGAGCAAAAGAGCAGTTTGGGCAGTGTGTGCCTTCCAGGGGCTGGAAAGCTTGTGCTCAAGTAGCTCCTGGGGAGGTCTGTGCCTGCAGATGCTGTAGCTACCTGTGCATAGCGACTCAGTGCAGTCTTTGCTGGGCTGAACTGCAGTAAATGATCAACTCAGATTTTCCAGATTGTCTGGAGGTTAATCTGCTGCTTCTTTATTTTAAACCCCCTTTGGGTGGAGGTAGAGCAAGTGCACAGCTTGGGCTGTGTGCTGTGACCTGGAACAGGATTGTGCTGGAATACACTGGCACGGGTGGCTCTCAGGAAGGAAGGCAAGCAGATGTGTAGTGATAGGAGGGCAGTGCAGGGGGGGACAGAGGGGGGTTGAAAATTAACAGAAACAAACCTCAGCTTTATCATTACAAATCAGACCTTGCTAGAGTGAGGTGAGGGTTGGTCTCTTCTCCCTACTGTCAGGTGATGGAGCAAGAGGAAATGGCCTGGAATTGGGCCAGGGGAGGGTTAGGTGGGAGAGGAGGACAATGTTCATTTCTGACATGGGCAGAGGCTGCCCAGGGAGGTGGTGGAGTCCCCATCCCTGGAGGTGTTGCAGAAACCTGTGGCTTGGGGCCATGGTGGTGTTGGGTCAGTGGTTGGAGTGGATGATCTCAGCCACACAATTCCATGACTCTAAGACTTGCTGAGCTAACAAAATGGGGTGAGATGGAGAAGGCATGGAGGGTGAGGGATGTTACTGACGTCCTTGAAATCCCTGGGAGTTCATGGTAACATGGAAGCAGTTGGAAAACAAACCCAAGTGCAGGCCAGAAATGTAGCCAGCACCAGAACAAGAGCACACAGTCTCAAGCTGTGCCAGGGGAAGTTTAGACTCGAGGTGAGGAGAAAGTTCTTCACAGAGAGAGTTGTTAGCCGTTGGAATGAGCTGCCCAGGGAGGTGGTGGAGTCACCATCCCTGGAGGTGTTCAGGAGGGGACTGGACGTGGCACTTGGTGCCATGGTCTAGTCATGAGGTCTGTGGTGACAGGTTGGACTCGATGATCTTCGAGGTCTCTTCCAGCCTTGTATGATTCTGTGGTTCTGGCCTAAGCTCCAGTCCAACCCTGCTCTCCCTTAGCTTCAAACCATTGCCCCTTGTCTCCTTGCTAGGCACCCTTCAGAGAGCACCTTGGACGTGCCAGCTCAGGTGCCAGTCCGGGCTGGGGTCTCACTGGTCTGAAAGATGTTTTTACGGAGGGCAGAAGCAGATGTCCAAACCTCCTCCGCTCTCAGACCCAAAAAAAGCAAGCAGTGAACACAACTTCCCTTTGTGCTCTTCACAAAGCTAAGTGTGGAGTTGGTGTGGCTTTGCTTGCTTTCTGCCTTGCTCATCTGCTCTGTTTCTGGTGGTAATCAGAACTATTGTTCTCGCCCGGGCTGGTCCTGCGGGGTGCCGAGTTGTTAGCGCACGGTGCGTGTCACCTGCTTTAGCCCATGGACAGCATGCCGGGGGGAGCCGGCAGAGGTGCTCTGAAGCTGCTTTCCTGTGATTGTCTCTGGCTTATGAAATGGGCAGCCTGAGCCTGTCCAAACAGGCAGAGCTGGAACAAGACAAATAGCTTGTTTTGAGGGCTGCCTGGTGCAGATCTCTGTAGCAGGGCTTGGGTTTCCTTCCCCGGGCACCAGGAAGCAGTGCACTTGAATTTAGGACGTGGTTTCGTGCTGTTAGGCTGATGGTTGGACTCCATGATCAACCAAACCAATTCTCCCTTGTTTTACTTGGCCATGCTCCTCACCTTCTCCTTTGTGGATGCAAAATCATTTCAAATGAACCTGAGCCACATCTGGGAACTTTGCACTTTAAACACATCCCATAGCACACAGCAGAATAGGTGAAGAACAACTGGTTTAGCTCTTTTGGGTCCAGAGGAGGCTATGAAGATGATCAGAGGGCTGGAGCACCTCCCCTATGGGGACCCCCTGACAACTAAACCAGGGCTCCAAGTGCCACATCCAAGCCTTTCTGAACACCTGCAGGGACAGAGACTCCACCACCTCCCTGGGCAGCACATCCCAGTGGCCAATCTCTCTGTCTGGGAAGAACTTTCTCTTCACCTCCAGCCTAAACCTCCCCTGGCACAGCTTGAGACTGTGTCCTCTTGTTCTGGTGCTGCTTGCCTGGGAGAAGAGACCACCCCCCACCTGGCTACAACCTCCCTTCAGGGAGTTGTAGAGAGCAATAAGGTCTCCCCTGATCCTCCTCTTCTCCAGGCTGAACGCCCTCAGCCTCTCCTCCCAGGGCTGTGCTCCAGACCTCTCCCCAGCCTCCCCACCTTGGTACCTCCCAAGTGATGTTCCTTCTGACATCCTGTGTGAGGGATAGATTTTCACATCCTCCCTAATTCTGGCCAGCTGAGCAGTTCCCTGTAACAGTGAAGCAGCCCCAAGTGACAGCACTCAAGGTGGACTCATTGTGTAAGACAGTGTTACCTGCCATGGGACCTGTGGGTGCAAAATAGCTGTCAGCTGTAACCCTACCCTGGTGTGAGCTGCGCAGAGCTGGTGTCACACTCTGAAGTCACCCATTATTTTCAGAAGGCTTTGCTTGGCCCTTCTGCCTAGCCTCTCAAAAATAGATTTGTATTAATAACCTTTTGGTGGGCATTTGATGTTGAAAGATATTCCTGCTATAGTGGGGGGTGTGTGTGTTTGTCCCTGCAGTAAATGTCCACCACGCTAAGCAGGAGCAGACAAAATGTAGAGGAGAGATTCTTAGTCTCAGATTATTCACCACAGTCTTAGTTATTTTTGTTACCACACTCCACTAGCAAATGAATTGCTGAGTAGGTCTAGTAGCCAGGGAAAGAGAAGGCTGAGAGGGCATCTGAGCAATGGTTACAAGTATCTGAAGGGTGGGTGTCAAGAGGCAGGAGCCAGGCTCTCTTCAGCGGGTGTCTCGTGATAGGGTGAGGGGCAGCAGACACAAACTGGAACCCAGGAGGTTCCCCCTCACCATGAGCAAAAACTTTGCTGTGAGGCTGCAGCAGGCTGCCCAGAGAGGTGGTGGAGTCTCCTGCTCTGGAGACTTTCCAAACCTGCTTGGACATTGCATTCCTGTGTGGCCTGCCCTAGGTGCTCCTGCTTTGGCAGGGGTTTGGACACAGAATCACGGAATGCCAGGTGGGAAGGGACCCCAAGGACCAGCTGCTCCAACCTGTCTAGGTGGTGGTGGAGTTGAAAGGAGCTGGCCCAGCACCCTGCCAAGCTGAGCCCTCAAACTGCCCAGTTGGAGAGGACTCCACCACTGCCCTTGGGAGAGGATTCCAGTGCCTGACTGTGCTCAGGGGGAACATTTCCTTCTGGAGCCCACTGGGAATCTCCCCAGCAGTCACTTGTCCCCATCACCTCTTGTCTTCTCTGTGGGACTCCTTGTACAAAGGGAGTCTCCACTCTCCTGGTAGCCACCCTTGACGTGCTGCTCCCTGGTGGCAATGATCTCCAGTGGTCCCTTCCACCCTCACTGTGCTGTGCTTCAGTGATCTAAAGAGGAGCCTGCAGGTCAAGGTGTTGGAATTCAGTATCTTCCTCAGGGTGGGATTCCTGCAGAAAGGAGGGAAGTCTCTCTTCACGTGTCACTCTCTCTCACTGAGGCTGAAGCAGGGTTGTCAATCCCATCCTGGCTCTGGTGGTGGAGTGTTGGTTGTGCTGTGGCATTATCCCTGCCAGTGACGGCTTTCCATGCTGGCTTACTCAGGCTTCCTCTGCTGCTGACTTGAATCCCACATGGAAGTAGAATGGCATAAGGTGCTGTCTGTGCTGGCACAGTGAGAAATCTCCTTATGGGTGGAAGAGGACTAAGTTGTCCTTTTCTAGCAGCTGGAGGAACCCTGAAGTGCAGCACAGGAGGCGCTCCCTGGCAGTGCAGACCACGGGGGGTTGTTACCCAGCGCAGCCCCCCTCTGCTCGCAGCCTGGATCTTGCTGCAGGCAGGGATTAGGATGTGGCTCTTGGCCCAAACTCTCCTGCTGACAGATTGCTGTGACCTTGCTGTGACTTCTGTCCTGATCTCAGTGGCACTGCAGGAATCTGACACACTGGAACATGAGCTGCTGGCTGCATTATGGCAGCGACTGGCATCCAGAGCATTGTGTTCCTGCCTGCTGCACCATCTGATGCAGGTGCCAGATAGCTCTGGCTTGTCTCTGCCGTGTCACTTAGAAGGCTGAGGTCTCAATCAGCAGCCAGTTGATGGCCCTCATCCTCTCCTGGGGCTCCTTGGGCATCTGCAGGCGGAGAGCTTGGCACAGGCTTTGTGGCCTGCCTGCTGCTCTCCCGAGCTCAGTGTCTCGCTGCTGGTCCTCTGCTGCAGTGGAAGGGACAGGGAGAAAAGCCACAGAACGCTTTGTTCCTTGTCCATCTGCAGCAGTACACCTCGAGAGAGGTTTTTCTCCTGCCTCTTTCAAAGTAGATCTTTAGGTATCTGCTTCACTCCTCAAGGGTACAGTCAGAGAATATCTGATTCCTGCAAGGGCCTTTCGCTTCTGCCCTGCAGAGACTGGCCTGTGGGGTGTGCTCTGCCAGGAGGGGCACAGGGGGGAAATCCTCCTGGGACCAGGGGGCTTCAGACTTTGCTCTGAGGGGAACTTTGTGCTTTGAGAATAACTTGCTTTTGCTTGCTTTGCTAGTTTTATTTTTATTTTTATTTTATTTCAATTTTTTCTTTTTGGGGGTAATTTTCTTTTTTGGTTTTTTTTTTTAATTTAATTTTTTGGGGGGGGGCAATTTTAATTTTTTGCTATTTTTGTTCCTTGTTTTGGGGTGGGCTTTTTGTCATTTTCATTTTGGTCATTTTCTTTTTTTTGGGTAATTTTTAAAAAATTAATTTGAATTTCCTTTTTTATTAATTTTTTTTGGGCCATTTTCATTTTTTTGTCATCTTATTTTTCGTCATTTTTATTTTCTGTTATTTCCATATTTTTTGTGGTTGTTATTTGGATTGTTGTCATTTGCACTCCTTGTGATGCCCCCGTTGTGTTGTTTTGATTCAGCATTACCTTCACCCTTTCTTCCTTTCCTTTTGCATCATTATTTTATGGGTAGCTCTTTGGCTTTGTTGTGGCTTCGTTCGGTTTCGTTTTGTCCTTTTTGTGCAACGGTCACAGAGCTGAGCAGAAATCACCAAACCGAAGGGGAAACAACTCCCCCGGGGATGATGTCTATGGACCACCAAACACTATGGACAGCAGTTTTCCGGGGTCCCTTTTTGTCCTCCCAGCTGGAATTCCCTGCTATTAATTTACTCATTAGGGCAGCTGATGGACCCTGAGGACTTCCGAACTGCCTTGGTACCAAGAGGGAATAAAGAGCGAGCCTGGCCCGGGGGAGGGCACAGGGAGGAGCCGCCAGCAGCAACCCCCCCCACGCAAGCCCTTTGGGATCGATTGGCGCAGCCCTGCCAGCTGAGGGGCCGAGGGATCGATTGCTGCCAGCAGATCCGCAGGGGAGCTTCAGCAGTGCCCGGGGGCCGCCGTGCAGCGCTCTGGCTGCGCGGCTGGAATTCACAGCCGGCTCTGCAGCCTCCCCGCGCAGCCCTGGCCGGGCAGATGGCTCCGGGGCAGCTGCAGAGCAGCCCCGCTCCACCTGCGGGGCCACGCTTGAAGGGCTGCATTGCTCCGCGCCTTGCCACCTCCTCCTGGCTCATGCTAGGCTGCGGGAGCGTGCCGGGGCTCAGGGAGAGCCACAGAGCTGTACATGTTGGAAGGGAGCTCTAAAGTTCATCCAGTCCAACCCCTCTGCCAGAGCAGCATCACCCAGGGCAGGGCACACAGGAACACAGCCAGGTAGGTCTGAAAGTCTCCAGAGCAGGAGACTCCACAACCTCTCTGGGCAGCCTGCCCCAGGGCTCTGCCACCCTCACAGTCAGGAAGTTCCTCCTGATGTTTAGATGGAACTTCCTACGTTCAGGTTCATGCTCAGGACCTCTTGTCCTGTCACTGGGCACCACTGAGCAGAGTCTGGCCCCACCTGCCTGACACCCACCCACTGATAATTTGGGATTTCCTTCCCATTTATTTTGTTTCCCTCCCATTTTTTTTGTTTCTTTCCCATTTCCCCCCATTTTCCCTCCCATTCTTTTGTTTTCCCTCCTTTTGTTGTTTCCCTCCCATTGTTTCAATTTCCCCTCCCCCCCTTTTTTTTTGTTTCCATCCCCTTTGTTTCATTTTCCCTCCCATTGTTTCCTCTGTTTCCCTCCTGTGTTTTTTTGTTTCCCTCCTGGTTTTTTGTTACCCTCCCACTTGTGACAAAGGAAGAGTCTCAGTCAAGAGACAGTTGTCCAAAATCCTTTTCAACTGGAGGATTCTTTCCTAGGCACCATGCATACCGCAGGGTTTAGTAGCTCCACAAGGTGCCACATTCAAACCTACCAGAAATTGGCCTTCTTTCTGGAGGTTTTTCCCCCCAAAGGTTAGAGCCTGGGACTTCTTAGAGCTTAGGACTTCAGGCTGTGCTCCCACAGTGTGAGGCACCTGGTGGCAGTGCCTCCATCCTTCTCCCAGTACCTTCACACCTTGCACCTGCACTGCAAGGAGCTCCTCAGTCAGCCAACACAGAAGTCATGAACCAGATCAAGGAACTCATCCAGGTTAAAAGATGACCTCTGCTTTGGTTTGAGCTCAGACTGCCTCCTTGGCAGAGTTCATGGCAGGTGGTGGTGCAGGCAGGCCGTGCTGGGCCAGTGGGAGGTGAGGGTGGAGCACCAGGGTGGGAAGTTTCTTCCAAGGGTTTGCTAGTGTGGAACTGTGGCCTGGGGCTTCCCATCTCCCTAGGGAGAGCAAAGCCTTTCTCTTGCCTCCTTCCTGCCTGGTTCCACAGGGGCCTGAGACCTGCACAGCTGCTGTTTAACCACTGTTCCATCTTACTTTTTAATCCACAAGAGAGCATTCCAGGGTCACTCTGGGAGCAGATTGAAGTCTTTCATTCTGCTGCAGACCCCTTAGATCTTGAGGTGTGCTGGTTATTGCCTACTTCCTATCTCCAGTTGTTGCGGAAGCAGTCATTTTATTGGCTTGCTTAAGCACAGCATGGCCAAAGGTTGGGGAAGCTATAAAACCACAGGTAGCTAAAAATTCTCCAACCTAAAGACGTGTTTGAGGAGCACTAACCTATGGTCAGCAGCTGAGCAAGTGGAATGGAGACCCTGTTAATCATTGTGAGCAGTCTCCTCTGAGGAGTTTAGATATTGTCACCAAGGAGTGCTCCAGTCCAGCCCTCGTTAAGGTGATGAAACTACAAAGCTTCAGAGGGCCGAGGCTGAGCCCTCAAGGTACAACCTGGCAGCCTGCAGGACAGCAAAGCAAAGGTGGTGCTGGCTAGAAAAGCAGAAGGAGCTCCACCAAAGAGCGGTTTCCACAGGTCCAGTCACAATCTGTGATCCAGAGGAGAATCACATGGACTGGGAATTACCCCAGGCCTTGGCACCACGACTGCTCCTGCCTGCCATGCTCCCTCCTGGGTCACCCAGCAGTACAAACCTGAGCCAGGTGATGGATGGGCACGTGGTGCTGGGGCTGCTCAGCCTGGAGAAGAGAAGGCTCCAGGAAGACCTTAGAGCAGCCTTCCAGTGCCTGAAGGGGCTCCAGGAGAGCTGGGGAAGGACTGTTGATAAGGGCTGGGAGTGACAGGGCAGGAGACAATGGTTTGAAACTAGAGCAGAGCAGCTTTAGATTGGACATAAGGAAGAAGTTCTTTACTATGAGGGTGGTGAGGCACTGAACAGGTTGCCCAGAGAAGCTGTGGGTGTCCCATCCCTGGAAGTGTTTAAGACCAGGCTGGATGAGGCTTTGAGCAAGCTGGCTTAAGTGGGAGGTGTCCCTGCCCGTGGCAGGGGGTTGGAGCTGGCCGAGCTTTAAGCTCTCTTTCCAAGTGAAGCCATTCTGTGATTCTGTGTGAGCTGGAGGCACAACAAGGCAGGACTCAGCACTCTGTTTTTCAGTTTCCAGGGGAAGAGCACAAAGGCAGAGCTTAAAATGTGGGCACAGGAGTGGAGAGGTGGGCACATCACCTGTAGAGGAAAACATCATCAAACCTTCCCTGAGGGCCTAGAGATGCCCAGGTATGTTTATCTAGAAAGTGAAGATAAAAGGAAGAAGTAAGTAGGCCACACAGTGACTCAAGCTGCCTGGAAAAGGTTGCAGTGCCCACATCAGGATGGCCTCATCTCAGCTGAGTGCTCTTGGGAGTGCTGATGTGAGTGCTGGGTAGGCAAGGAGCAGCTTGGCTGAGGAAGTATTTGTAGTGTGGTGTTTGTCACCTTCAGCAGCACAAGCTGCTGGCTAGAGCTGGTGCTGATGCTCTGACAGCAGGGAGCTTTCTGCTAGAAAAATGCTGCTTGAATGCAGAAGTCCTGGGGAGAAGGTTTGCTCTTGACAATGCTTTGATCTGGAAAACCCAACCAAACACCAATAACGGGGGAAGCTGCAAATCTCTTGGAAGGGAGAGGGGTTTTTAATCTCGAGCCTGGTGGGACATTCCCTGTCAGGAGCCAAGTCTGCCAGCTCTTCCTTTTCTGTTTTGGGTTCAGTTCCCAGCTCCTCTCCTCTTTTGGTTTTTTTTGACTCTATTGTTGATGCTTCTATCAGAAGGCTCTGAACAAAAGAGGAGATGAGAGAAGCTTCAAATCCCCAAAGTGTCTGGGGTTTTGAAGTTCTGCTGCAGGAAAGAGAGACTCTGAAATGAAAGCACAGCAATACAGCAGAGAGAGAGCCAGGATTATTTGCCCATTCTCTTTGGTGTAGCTGGTTCTATACCACCCACAGCCTAAGCTCTCAGATTCAAACTCTCCATGAGCTGTCTCCATCCCTTCTCTCTCTCCTGTTGGATGCAGTGGCAGCCAGAGACATCTCGCTGCACAGCAGATCCTCTCCCTAGTGTTTAGTCTCACCGAGGGAAGGTTTTCTGGCTTGCTAGTGCCAGCCAAGGGAAGGTCCTCATGACCTGCAAGTGCCAGCTTGGTGATTCAGCTCTTTTTGTAGTGAAACCAGTGGGGAATGAACGTTTCTGCCATGGTTCTGCTTCCATGACTCCTTCCTTGCCCACTGGCTGTAAAGAAATCAAATCAAAGTGAAGGCTTGAATACTTTGCAGCCAGTAAAAAAAGAGAAGGAGCTGCCTTCATCACTAGCATAGGATCTTGGAATCAGGGGAGGGCTTGGAAGGGACCTCTGGAGAGCATCTAGTCCAACCCCCCTGCCAGAGCAGGGTCACCTAAGGCAGGCCCATGGGTTGCTGGAAAGAGTCATTGCTCCTAGACAAGTCACTGATGTGAGCTGTGGGGAGCTCTGCCCACCCAGGCTCCTCTGCTGCACATTTCCTGGGGAGCAGCACCCTCCCCCCCCTGCTAGCACCAGCTCCATCACCACTCCCCTCCTGCTAGCACCAGCTCTGTCAGCCTCTGCATCCTGCACTCCTTTGCTGTCCCTGGCCATCTCCCTGCTGTCCCTGGCCACCTGCTGTTCCTGGCAAGCTTCCATCCCTAATCACCTTTCTTCCATCCCTGGCCACTTGCAGCAGGAGAGGTGATTCAAGGTCAGACTCAGTGTGTCCCTGGGCAGCCTGCTCCAGCTGGAGGTGTCCCTGCAGGGCCCTTTGAGGCTCCCTTCCAACCTGATCTGTGAATAGCTAAGGTGAGCCAAAGGGTGGAGGTGAGCAGAGAGGGAGCAGCTGAAGGCCGTGCAGGATGCTGGGAGCAGAGCAGGGGTGGGCACCCAGCAAGCTCCTTCAGCCCCTTTCCTGTCACCTAATCCCTTGCCTCCTGCTTTAGGTTCTGTGAGCTTTGGAGCCGTTTTTCCTGGAAACCACTGCCTCTGCTTACCTCAAACTGCATCACACCACAGGCTTTGCACTTGCTGTGGCCACTCAGCATCTTGTCTCTGGTGTGAAAGCTGGCAGAGGGGCAGCTGATATCCCCTTTGTCAAGGCTGACTGATGGAAAAAGGCTCAGAGCCAGCACCCAGTGCCAGCCCTGATAGGAGGCTGACGTGAAAGAGGCTGAGGAGCCGCAGAGGACTCCTGCCCCAGTTATATAAGCTGGAGTGTGCTGGTGGAGCTGCTCAGCCTGCCATGCATGGTGCCTTGGCATGTGCTTGTCAGTGCCCTGGCTTTGTAGCCCTGCTGAAGGCTCATTGACAGATGGCACTCAAGAGAGGGCTTTTTATAGGTGCTGGTGTCCAACTCAGATAGAGTTTCTGAAAGCAAAAGGTGTTTGGGGGAGGAGGGATCTGAGGCAGAGCCAAGGCTCCTTGTGAAAGGTGCTTGCACTTCCTGCTCCGCAGAGGGGGAGCTGCGTGGGAGGGGAGGGAGAACTGTCGGCTCTGGTGGATGTTGACTCACCACAAGAGTCTGCTAGGAGGGGAACAGCAGCTAGGAAATGGAAGAAGCAGCAGCCAGGAACCTGAAGGACAGGTGTCCAGGGGGGCAGGGCCTGGGCAGTGCCTGTCTAACCTGGTGTGCTGCAGAATCCTTTCCTGTCACAGCTTGGCCCAGTTAAAATCACAGAACCATGGAACTGTTGAGGTTGGAAGAGGCTTTGAGGTCATCAAGTCCAACCACTTGCCTAGAGCCCACAGTTCCACCACCACTGCTGAGCCACTGCCCCTAAACCACATCCCTCAGCACCACATCCCTCAGCACCACGTCCCTCAGCACCACATCCCTCAGCACCACATCCATGTGGCTTTCAAATACCTCCAGGGATGAATAGGTCCAGTTCTTTCCTGGTGACTAGGTGTATTATAAGTGGACCCAGATGTAGGCTGTTGGGTGTTGGGCCTTCAACACCCCCAGGCAGGAGGCAGCCACAGCCTCCCTGGGCAGCCTGTGCCAGAGCCTCAGCAGCCTCCTGCTGAACAACTTCTTCCTCAGCTCCACTCTAACCCTGCTCTGCCTCAGCTCCAAACCCTTCCCCTTGGCCTGGCTCCAGACCCCCCTCAGCAAAAGTCTCTCTGCAGCCTTCCTGCAGGATGCCTTCAGGTGCTGGCAGCAGCTCTGAGGTGCCCCTGGAGCCTTCTCCTCTGCAGGCTGCACAGCCCCAGCTCCCTCAGCCTGTGCTCCCAGCAGAGCTGCTCCAGCCCTTGGAGCATCTCTGTGGCCTCCTCTGGCCTCTCTTCACAGCTCTGTGTCCTTCTGCTGCTGGGGACCCCAGAACTGGAGGCAGAGTGGGAGGGGAGGTCTGAGCAGAGCCCAGGGGCAGAATCCCCTCTGCTGCCCTGCTGCCCACCCTGCTCTGGCTGCAGCCAGCACACAGCTGCCTCTGGGCTGCAGGAGGCACTGCTGGCTCCTGGGGAGCTGCTCAGCACCCCCAAGGCTCTTTCTTCAGGGCTGCTCTCAACCCACTCTGCACCCAGCCTGGAGCTGTGGCTGGGACTGGCCTGACCCAGCTGCAGGACCTTGCACTGTGACTTGTTGAACCTCATGCAGCTGGCACTGGCTCTCTTCTCAAGCCTGAGGCTGAAGCCCTTCTCAAGCCTGAGTTACAGGGCCTGTGCCAACCAATAGTTGGTATTCCTGCAGTGAAAGGTTGCAGTGCAGAGCAGAGAGATTGTAGTGCAGTGAGGACAAAGTAATGCAGGATTCATAATGCCTTTTCCTAACTCATTCCTGCAGCCTCAGAGCTGAAGCTTTGTTTCTCTTCTGTGACAGATCTGTTGTAAGCCACTTCACAAGGCCTAAAAGGTAACTGGAAGATGCTTCACAGTCTAAAGCTGACTTCACTGGGTTTTGAAGCACTGAGAAGTGGCTTCACCAACGTGACAAGGATGCTGATGCCCCATGTGAGTAACCTGAAGCCTTTAGATTAACTGGATCTGTTCCCATCCTTCCTCTGTGTCCTCACCAGTGCAGGGGGGGTCACTGTGCCCCTGTCACGTTTGCTACAGCAGAAGAATCACAGGATGGTTTCAGGTAAAGTCCTCTAAGATCATCAAGGCCAACCATCAAACTACCACCAGCATGCCCCAGGGTGGCATCTGAGGTGCTTGCTGTCAGATGCCTCCTCTGCAGGGCACCACATCCTAGTTGGCTTCAATCCTTCTGTCTT
Source organism: Colaptes auratus (assembly GCA_015227895.2). NCBI lineage: Eukaryota > Metazoa > Chordata > Aves > Piciformes > Picidae > Colaptes > Colaptes auratus. The sequence continues at coordinate 30,562,130 of CM037634.1, read as the reverse complement.
CTGCAGACAGCTTTTTCCTGCCCACTCCATTCGGTCCTTAAGATTCCTGTCCCAGGCTACCTCCTCCCCCTGTCCTCTCCCCCTGTGTACAGGAGAAAGATCTCCTCTTACTGCAGGCTATTTCCTGCTAAGCTTCAACCTCCTGTCCCCAACAAAGGGCACAGAACATTTTCCAGGGAAGAAGTTTCCCTCGAATTCGTGGCCATGAGCAAGCTGTGAGCAGAGCTGGCTCTGCTTTGCATTCACTCTCACACATGGCTGCACTGTTGGGACTGAGAGCTTCTTAAAGCAGATGTCCAGCTGGAAAATTTAAGCTGTGAGGATGGAGATCTGGCAAAGCATTCAGCACTAAAATAAACCACCAGGGAATGGGAATTGTCAGACAATGCTAATTATAGGTGTGGGAAGCATCCATAACAACTAACATGGCAATTTCTGCTGTCTGTCTCCCTCTGGTTAGCAATTTAATGCTCTTACACTTCATTGTCTCATTTTAAAGCAGTTCACCAGCAGGTGATGGTTGTAGCCATCTGGAACAGAGATGGGAAGCAGAGGAAACACTTTTCCATGTGCTCGTGATGCTGTCTCTTCCTGGCCTGGCTAAGGCATGGAATTTAAGGGCAGCAAACATTAGAGGGAAGAGAGGAAGGCAACTCAGGGGGAGAAGGTGGAGCAGGGATCAGAGCCAGCAGAGGTGCACAGGCAAAAGCAGGGCCAATGATCTGCTGTGAGCAAAAAGCAGGCTCAGGGTGTGGATAAAACACCTGGGCCACATCAACCCCAGGCAGCCACACAGGCTTGGGGCAGAGTGGCTGGAAACTGCCCAGCAGAAAAGGGCCTGAGGCTGCTGGTTGGCAGCAGCTGGAGATGAACCAGCAGTGCCCAGGTGGCCAAGAAGGCCAACAGCATCCTGGCCTGGATCAGCAGTGGTGTGGGCAGCAGCAGGGCAGGGATGGTGTCCCTGTGCTGGGCACTGCTGAGGCTGCACCTCAAAGACTGGGTTCAGTTCTGGGCCCTCACTCCCAGAAGGGCATTGAGGAGCTGGAGCAGTCCAGAGAAGGGCAACCAAGCTGGGGAAGGGTCTGGAGAGCAGGGCTGGGGAGGAGCAGCTGAGGGAGCTGGGGGTGCTCAGTGTGGAGAAGAGGAGGCTGAGGGAGACCTCCTTGCCCTCTGCAGCTCCCTGAGAGGAGGCTGCAGTGAAGGATTGGCAGAGGCTGCCCAGGGAGGTGGTGGAGTCCCCATCCCTGGAGACATCCAAGATCAGACCTGATGTGGCCCTGGGCAGCCTGCTCTAGCTGGAGGTGTCCCTGCTGAGTGCAGGGGGGGTGGACAAGATGACCTTTGAGGGTCCCTTCCAACCTGATGCAATCTGATTCTGTGCTAATACATTGACCAGACTGGTGCTGGCTGTTAGAGGCATGCAGTGTCAGCTCGGGGAGGGCAGCACATGTCCTCAGCATTAGATACTTAAGACAGGCATTTGTGATGTCTCAGCCAGCCTGGTCTTCTGGGCTCAGTCACCACAGCAGCCAGCAAGGCTGAAGCTAGCAAAGGGAGAAACCCCTGGACAAGGCAACTGGAAACACCTGGAAACTGGAAACACCTGAGGTAAGGGATCAGCCAAGGAATGAAACTCTCCCTCTCTGCTCAGCTCTGTGGGAACTGCCTGCCTGGGAGGTGCCTAAAACTGGGTGATGCCAACAATCCTTCCTAGATGCATTTTGAAACTACCATGAAATTGCCTCAAGTCTTCTCTCAACTGTTCTGGAAGTACCTTCTGCTGATTTCATTTCCCAGGAGTGGATTCTGTGATGCCCTTACCTGCTTTTCACTTCCCGTTCCTTGTTAGGACCATCAGCCCACCACTGCATGATGTGGCCTTGCCAGGAGCAACTCCCAAGTGGCACAGAGTGGGAAATGGAGCTCCCTAAATGTAAACATCAAGGAGAAGTGTTCTGGCCATGCAGGACAGCCTTCTGGTTCTGAGCAGCTATTTCTTGCACTTGTAGGTGCAGCTGGAGCTCAGCAGCTCACGGTGCTGGGGGTGCTCTCTGCCCTTGGAGTTCTCCTGAGGAGGAAAGGCTGCTTGAACCTTGACAGATCGTTTTCTTCTTCATCTTTTGAAACTGAGGAAACCAAATGTTGTCAGCATTCCTTCTCAGCCTGTAAATCCATGTGTATAGCAGATGTGAGCAGTTACAGAGTCACAGGATGGAAGGGACCTCTGGAGATCACTGAGTCCAAGCCCCCTGCCAGGGCAGCATCACCCAGGGCAGGTCACAGAGGTGTTGGAAAGCAGCTCCAGCCTGGTTGGACCTCAATGATCCCAGAGGTCTTTTCCAGCCAAAACAATTCTATGAGTCCATGGAGGTGCATCTACACAATAATAGTCCTGTGGCACTGAGAAGTCCCTGTGCAGGCTGCAGGTGACACTCAGGGACATGCTTCAAAGCAGTGGAATCAGCTTTCAGTCTGGTCTTCACTTTGCATCCCTTTCAAGTCAGGCAGATCTAAATGCTCTGCTTGGAGGTCTTGCTGAGGTCTCTCTACTCCCTTGCAAAAAGCTTCTGAGGAGCGTGGTGCAAAGGCAGCCAACAGCTCCCCTTGACAATGGAGCAAGGCCCTGGAGCGGGAAGCTCCTGACTGCTGACTTGGGAGCTGGATTTGGTAGCAGCCCCAGGGAATTTTCCCTGGTGGCTGGGCTTCTCGCAGGGGCTGCACCCTGCTGCTCTGCTGGAGGGTGTGCAGCCGGCTGCCCTCGCGCCCCGGCTCCCAGCCCCGCGCGCCTTGCAGCAGGGCAGGCCTGGTGCGCAGCCAGGGCGGGCTGCGGCTGGGGCTCGGCACTTCCGCCGCTACCGCACCGAAGGAGCAGGCTCTCTCACGAGCAGGCCGAGCTTGGCTTCTGGGCAAGGCAGTAGTTTGTGGGCTGGCATTTAGCAGGGAAGGAGAACTAGGATAGTTCCCTCCCCATGTGGTTTTCTTCGTGATACAGGGAATCAATCCTGGGAAAGGAAGTTACCCCAGGTACTTCAGGAGGGGAATGCATTCATCTGGAATGCTGCCTTCTGTTTGGGAAGAAAGGCAGCTGTGCACCTGGGAGGATCCAAGAAGCCTGTGGCCATGCCACTTGGAGCCATGGTTGGAAGGCTGTGCTGGTGTTGGGCTGCTGGTTGGACTGGGTGATCCCAGAGAGCTTATCCAGCGCCCATGATTCCATGACTCTGATATTAAGTGTGAGAAACACTGGCAGTACAGAGGTTGCCTTGTGTCAGTCTGTGTACCAGGTGGGTTCTCAAGAGGATCCTTCCAGTACTTGAAGAGGGCCTACAAGAAAGCCAGGAAGGGACTTTGGACAAGGGCTTGTAGTGACAGGATGAGAGGCAATGGCTTGAAGCTGGAGGTAGGCTGCAGATTAGGATCTTGCTTGGGTTTTCAAGAGTGTTGGTGAAAATGAGAGATATTTATCATAGCATGGCTCAGGCTGGAAGGGAGCTCAGAGCCCTCTCTCTCCAACCTCCCCTCCATGCCCAGGGACACCTCATCCAGCCTGGCCTTGAACACCTCCAGGGAGGAGGCAGCCACAGCCTCCCAGGGCCTATTCCAGAGCCTTGCAGTAGTGCTTTGCAGGGCAGTCTTGGCTCTGATGGGCTTGTATGGCAATGGTAAGTTAGGTGTTGGGATCAGTTATCCTCAAGGTGTGTTTGCTACTCTTCCTGAACTACACAGAGAGACTGCTGTGATCTGCCTTCCAGCTCAGGTAGAACCAGAGTCTTGAAGGTTGGAAAAGCCCTCCAAGATCATCCAGTCCACCCCTCAACCCAACCCCACCATGGCCCCAAGTGCCACGGCCCCAGGGTTCTGGAAACCCTCCAGGGATGGGGACTCCAGCACCTCCCTGGGCAGCCTGGGACAGTCCCTGTCCACTCTTGCACCAAAGAATGTGTTCCTGATCTCCAGCCTAACCCTCCCCAGGTGCAGCTTGAGGCCACATGCAGATGTCTGCACTAAACCCCCAGTGCTGGGGTTTGCCCCTTGGCAGCAGTGCTCACGAGGATCAACTGCCTGAATCTTCAGCACCTCTGCAGCAACCTGGCACTACCCTGGGATGGACTTTGAGCAGTGGCTGCTCTCCTCAGCAGTTCTTTTGAATCCCATCTTGGATTCTTTCACCAACTATGGAAGCAGTGTGAAAGTGGGAATGCTGGAGCCAAGGTGGGTGAGTTCATTCTCTCTTTGTTCAGGCTTGGTGTACCTCTGGAGAAAGTGCCTCTTCACTGGATGCTGGGTGGAGACTCTCCAGGGCCTGCAGCTCAGCCACTCTGGCTCTTTCAGCTGGAAAACTCTCTTGCTTTCATACTTTTGTCCAGGCCAACTTTCTGCTTGCTTCTCCTCCACCTGCTTCCCATGCCTTTGGTAGAGCCGGCCCAGTGCCTTCAGAGGCTTAGAAAGCAGTCAAGAGGCTCTCATCTGCAGAGCCTCCCACGTCAGCCACCTCCCCCTCGTGCAGAAGAGGACCTTGTTGTGCAGGGCCTTGAGCAGGAGTTGAATCTTGCCTCTCTGAGGGTTGGGCTTGGCACAGGGTTCATTAATCTGCAGCCCTGGCTCAGTCAGGCATTTTCCTTGCTCTTTCCTCCTCCTTTCCCTTCCTCCTCTTGGCTGCCTGTCCCTGTCTGGTTCTCCCTCCACCATGCCAGCACAGTTGTGAGTAGCACTGCAGAGGATGTTGGGCTGGGGAGCTGTTCCAGCAAAAAAAAGAAGGATTATTACATTGGAGGTGCAGATTGAATTTCAGCTGAATCACTTCCTTAGGAGGCTACACAAATGTTTGTGCTGGGAGAGCTCTCTGAGAACCAGGACTGGAAGGGAAGTAGGAATGGCTTCAGCTGGCAAAAGCATCACAGCTGCCAAAACCTCAGTCCTGGGAAAGTGCTCCAAGAGAAAGACAAAGCAGATCAAGGGCCCAGGACAGTGTTGGAGATGGACCTGCCCTGAGCAAGGGACTGGACTGGTTTTGCTCCAGAGCTCCTTCCCAGCCTCAATGCTTTCCTGCTTCTGTGATGCAAACTTAGATCCTGTTGCAGGCATCCCTTGACTCTGCCACGCCGGTGCACACGTTTTCTTCCCAGTGCCTGATGACTCCAGGGAAGGTTTAAGAAGCTTCCTGTGATCCCAAGCTCCAAGGAGTTCAGGTACCTCATCACTTGGCCCTTATTCAGCAGCCCCTGGCTGCTTCCAGAGGGCTGAGCCAGCCTGCGGTCGCCGCACCGTCACGTGTTGTCAGTGACCTCCCTGGTGAGCCCAGTCTCTGCTGGAGGAGGCCTTGCTCTTTCAAAGGAGGCCAGCAGGCCCTTGGCAAGTCATGTGCTGGATATTTGAAGCAGGGAGGGCAAAGCCCTTGGGCCTGGTGCCCAGCATTATGAGTTTATCTGGGGCTGGCTGACAGCTCCCTGTCCCCAGCTCTCTGCCTCACCCTGGAGGTGCAAGGTGCCTCTGAGTCAGCTGCTGCACCACCTCAGTTCACATCATGGCTGTGGGCTGTGGCATCACAGGGCTGATTTGTGTTGATTCATCAGCTGCTCAGTGTCCGTGTGGTCTGCACTGGACGTTACCCTTCTCCTTCTGTCCCATCTATGGCATTTGAACTCCTCAGCACAGCCCTTAGCTAAGCTTGGCTATGGAGAGGTTCACTGCTCTGCAGAGGAGGGCCATAAAGTCTTCCTTTCCCTCCCAGCACCTTTGCTTCAAGGGGCTTCCTTTGGTCTTCAGCTGCAGCAGTGTCCTCTCTGTGCTGCCAACCTGTGCATGTCTGCACAGGAGGACAAGAAGTCCCATCAAACTGGAGAGGGAACTGCTTGACTTGGGGAGGGTGGCAGAGCCCTGGAGCAGGCTGCCCAGAGAGGCTGCAGGGCCTCCTTCTCTGGAGACTTTCAAGGCCCATCTGGCTGTGTTCCTGTGTGCCCTGCCCTGGGGGATGCTGCTCTGGCAGGGGGGGGTGGGCTGTGTGATCTCCAGAGGTCCCTTCCACCCCCTCCCATTCTGTGACTCTGTGCTGCCATTTCAGTTCTTGATGCATTGAGGCAAGTTCCTGAGGCTCTTCCTTTCTCTGCTTCTCTTCTCCCCTTGCTCAGTGAGACCCTAGCCTGTTCCTGTCCCCTTTAACCACGCATGCAGACCTGGAACACCGTGGCACAGCATTTGGCATACTGCAGGATGTCCCTGCATTCCCTGCCCAGCAGCTCTGGAGCCTCTGCTGGAGTGTCTGAGGCAGATTTTAGAGGAACTGCATGGAAAGCATTCCATTCTCTGCTGGAACCTCTCTGGTGGCTTTGCCTTGCAGAAAACAAAGATTTGTTTGTGGAGCTGCTGCTGCCTGGCAGGGGGCTGGCAAAGGGGCTGCAGTGTAGTAAGGGTTGGGATTGAGAGGATCTGCTCAGTGAAGTGATGGGGCAGGGGAAGAAGAACAAGGAGGTGTAAATGAGATCTCAGTGAGTTCAGACAAGCCTGGGAGTGCTGTCAGAATGGGGATGAGGTTAGAGGAGGCTGTACTGGAGGGAGTTGATCATCAAGGCAAGGAGAAGGGTGTTGAAGGGAGGTGTCACCTCCTTCACCAGGCACAGCTAGGGAGAGCTCAGACACATTTCTCAGCACCTTGGCTTTGCAGTCAGGTGGAGATGGGCTTCTGTGCAGGAGAATCTCTCTGCTTTCCCCTCCCAAGTACACAATTCAGTACTGCCCAGGACCTTTCCTCACCCAGAGTGCCTTGGCTGTGTCCTGAGACCACCACAGCTCCAGCAGCCACGCTCTTGCAGCCAGAAGCAGGGAGAGAATCGGCTCTGCGGAGCTGGCAGGAGGTAAAATTCCAGGGCAGTTCTCCTGGCTGGCTTTGCCAAGGATCTGTTAGAAACAAGCCTCTGACTTCCTCACACATCTCTGCCCAGCAGCACATTTTACATTCTGTAGGGTCCCCAGAGTTCAAACCCATTTGATGTCCAGAAATGCTGACGTGCCTGTTGCAGAGCCAAGTCCTGCTCAGCTTCCTCCAGAAGGAGCAGAGCTACCCAGACAGTGGAGCTGATCTCTGAGGATCAGAGCTGTGTGCACAGCCTGCCACACTCTCTGCTACACAACTGCCTGAAGCCAAAGATAGCCATCAATGGACGTGTCACTGGCCCCGAGCTCACCACAGCACAGCCACTGCCTGAGGGAAGTCCTCTAGCACCTGGGAAGATACTGCCTTAGGGAGCACAGAAATCACAGAGTGGCTCAGGTTGGGAGGGAGCTCAGAGCTCATCTCCAACCTCCCCTCCATGCCCAGGGACACCTCTCAGCTGCACTCAGCTGCTCAGGGCCTCATCCAGCCTGGCCCTGAACACCCCCAGGCAGGAGGCAGCCACAGCCTCCCTGGGCAGCCTGTGCCAGAGCCTCAGCAGCCTCCTGATGAGCAACTTCTTCCTCAGCTCCACTCTAACCCTGCTCTGCCTCAGCTCCAAACCCTTCCCCCTTGGCCTGGCTCCAGACCCCCTCAGAAAAACTCTCTCTGCAGCCTTCCTGCAGGATGCCTTCAGGTGCTGGCAGCAGCTCTGAGGTGCCCCTGGAGCCTTCTCCTCTGCAGGCTGCACAGCCCCAGCTCCCTCAGCCTGTGCTCAGGGCAGAGCTGCTCCAGCCCTTGGAGCATCTCTGTGGCCTCCTCTGGCCTCGCTCCAGCAGCTCTGTGGCACAGTGATGCTGTGCAGCTTCAGGCAGCCAGCTGACCTGAAGGCTCTTGAGGAAATGGTGATGTTCCCTCAGACACTGCATTAAGCCCACTGGCAGAAAAAAACCCCACCAAAAAACCCCAAGCAGCCCAAGATAGGCACAATTGGAGGTAATTGTACAGTTGCTGGGAACAAATAAAAGCAGAAAATAGTTTTCTTTCTAGTCAGTCCTCCCACTCATGGCAGCAGCTTTTTGCAGCCTTGCTGCCTCACACCACAAACCATTGGGGAGAAAAGAGGAATTCTGGGCTGCATGAAGTGGAGGTTGCAAGGGAAGGACATTTGTGGTGCTCTGCACAGCTTTGCTCAGCCTTGCACTCAGCCACGGGTTTTGAGAGCCCTGCAGAAGAGCCTCCCAGCTGTGCTGAGGAAGGGCAGCAGTGGAGGTCTCACTTCATGGACGAGACAGAAAAGGAGACCCCAACAAAGTGAAATGCAGGGAAGTTGAGTCAGGAATTCCTGGCTCTCATTTCATCAGAGAATCACAGGATGGGTTGGGTTGGAAGAGACCTTAAAGCTCATCCAGTCCCAACCCCCTGCCACGGGCAGGGACCCCTCCCACCAGCCCAGGCTGCTCAGGGCCTCATCCAGCCTGGCCTTGGACACCTCCAGGGAGGGGACAGCCACAGCCTCCCTGGGCAGCCTGTGCCAGAGTCTCCCCACCCTCACTGCAAAGAATTTCTTCCTCATCTCCACTCTGAATCTGCTCTCTTCCAGCTCCAATCCATTTCCTCTCATCCCCTCACCACAAGTCCTTCTAAAAAGGCCCTCCCCAGCTTCCCTGCAGCCCCCTCCAGCTCCTGGAAGGATCTCTTCAGGTGCTGAACTTGAGGTTCAGCTCAGTGGAAGCTGTTACAGGCAGAAGTGAGCTGCTTTCAAAAGTCTCCTTGATAAATGCACCACAAAGAAATGTTTCTCATTCACAGTCTAGGGCTGTGGCACTCAGGCAGCTTCATCAGTCCTCAGATCTGGAGAAAGGGAGAGAAGGAGACACTGGAGCAGGTCGCCCATGGAGGTTGTCATGGCTGCCTCCTCCCTGCAGGTGCTCAGGCCCAGGCTGGATGAGGCCTTGGACAACCTGGGCTGGCAGAGGTGTCCCTGCCCATGGCAGGGGGTGGCACTGGATGATCTCTAAGGTCCCTTCCAACCCAGAGCATTCTATGGTTCCATGAAGGAGAAACAGGCTGTTTGCCTCTGAAGTGGCAGCAGCTGACTGCAAAGCATCCTCACCTTGCTGACAGGAGAAACCTTCCTGTTCACCCATCTGGGGAAGGGTCTCTACAAAAGGCTGGGGAGGAGCAGCTGAGGGAGCTGGGGGTGTTGAGCCTGGAGAAGAGGAGGCTGAGGGAGACCTCCTTGCTCTCTGCAGCTCCCTGAGAGGAGGCTGCTGGGGGTTGGGCTCTGCTCCCCAGTCTCAGGTGCTAGGAGAGGCAATGGCCTGAAATTGTGCCAGGGGAGCCTTAGGTTGGAGAGGAGGAAAAACTTCTTTGGTGCAAGAGTGGTCAGGGAGTGGCAGAGGCTGCCCAGGGGGGTGGTGGAGTCCCCAGCCCTGGAGGTGCTCAGGAGCTGTGTGGCCATGGCACCTGGGGCCGTGGTGGTGTGGGGTTGCTGGTTGGGCTGGATGACCTCAGAGCTCTCTTCCAAGCCAAACACCTCTCTGCTGCTGTGTTTTGGCAGTGATGGTCTCAGCGTCAGATGCAGGCAGTAATTAGATGTTGCTGTGCCAAGAACTTTTCCCTGGGCGTCCAGGAAGAACCCTGAGTCCCTCTGTGCCTGTTTACTCCTCAGAGCAGGGCTCCTGCGTGCCTTCTGGGGACAAATGGTGGTGGAAGCACATGCCCAGCCACGGCAGCGCCCCCGGGCCAGCAGAGCTCCTCCGAAGGGCAGGCTGCTCCCCCTGCTCTCCCTCATGACTGCAGTGCTCACAGCGGCCTCCACAGCTGCACACCAGCCTTGCAGCACCTCGTGGGGAGCCATGCTGGTACACCTGCATCTTGTTTTTCATCCCCAGGGGCTGTTTTTCACCTGGTTTGGCTCCCTGATCCGATGCACCACGAGTCCACACAAATATTGGCGATGGCACAGCACAAGGGCTGAGCTGGGAGAGGGAAAGTGGGGGAGGGCTCTCTTGGCAGTTGTGCTCACTCAAAACCATGGCTTAAGGAAGAGAGGACTAGCAGTGGGCTGAGCCACCTGAGAAGGCAGCTGAGGCATGGACATACTCCCCAGCAATGGAAACACAGCTCCAGGAGCCCGATGGTGCAGTCAGAGGGGTGAGGAGCAGCTAAGACAGCAGTTTGCCAGCGATGCAAGCTACAGGCAGGCAGCTTTTCAGTCTCCCAGCCGCTCTGAGCCATCACTCTGGGGAAGCTGGGAGGTGGGAGATGCCCGTGGTGGGTCTGAGCAGCTGCACAGGCAGTGGGTCTGCACGGGGGGGGACCCCCCACCCCGATGTGATCTGCCACAGCTCAGCCTGTGTGAGGGCTGCACCAATGCTCTGGTTTCTGTGTGCTTCCATGGGTACAGCTTGGCATTCTCTGAGGGATCCTTGGGCTGGGCCAAGCCCAGGCACAGACCCTCTCTCAGCAGATGCAGCTTCAGTCAGCATCTCCCTGGCTTTTCAGCCAGCGATGTTGCTCTGCCTGCACTTCTTCAGAAGCTCCGAGGATCCATGGGGAGATCAGAGGCGTCAAGCACGCTGTGATCGTCATTAAAGGGAAAGAGGACAGGGAGGGGCTGGCTCAGGCAGGCAAAAGAGCTGTCAAACATCTTTGTATCATCTCTAATCCAACCCTCCCCTGGCACAGTTTCAGGCCATTTCCTCTCTTTCTGTCACCTGAGAGTAGGGAGCAGAGCCCAACCCCCAGCTCACTGCAGCCTCCTCTCAGGGAGCTGCAGAGAGCAAGGAGGTCTCCCTCAGCCTCCTGTTCCCCACACTGAACACCCCCAGCTCCCTCAGCTGCTCCTCCCCAGCCCTGCTCTCCAGGCCCTTCCCCAGCTCTGTTGCCCTTCTCTGGCCCTGCTCCAGCTCCTCAGTGTCTCGTAGTGAGGGGCCTGCTCCCCATCCCTAGAGAGGTGTCCAGGGCTGTGGCTGCCTCAGGTGCCTCAGTGCCCTGCTGGCAGCCCTGTTCCGAGCTCTGCTCTACCACTCCCTTGGGGAGCCCCTCGGCACCTCAGCCCCACAGGCTGCCCCTGGCCCTCCCAGGGGGCTGCTGGCTGGGCTCTGTGGCTGGAATTCAGCCCCCTCCCTTCTGAGGGCGTTTTCCTGCTGCTTTCCTCAGACACACGAATACAGCAGAGCTGGCTAAAAAGATTCTTATCTATTATTCAGGAATCTCTTCATCTTTCACCTTGCTGCTGGCTTGCTTTGTAAAACTTTAACAATGAACTCCTTTGATTGAGGTGGAGATAAGCAGGCAGCTGAGAGGTGTGGGTTTAGTGCTGGGGAGCAGCCTGTGGGAGCCATGTGTGCTTGGTCTGCCTGCTCCTCTCAGGACACAGCTGTAAGAAGAGAGTTTGTTTGTTTCCTCAGACATTCCTGCAGGTAACCTAAGCCAAAGATGTTCCTTAACCTTTATTTAAAAATACCTACTGCCAAAGCACCCAGCTGGACTCTGAGCCCCAGGAATAGCAGCTGAGCTGCTCACTGCTGGGGAGCAGGGCTCTCAGCACAGAGGTTTCTTCATGTCAGTGAGGCTGGCTCAGCAGGGCCAGGATCTCTGCTGAATGCATTTGATAACAGTCAGAGAGACACAGAATGGGTTGGGTTGGAAGGGACCTCAAAGTTCATCCAGCCCCAACCCCCTGCCATGGGTAGGGACACCTCCACCAGCCCAGGCTGCTCAGGGCCTCATCCAACCCTGCTTGAACACCTCCAGGCAGGGGACAGCCACAGCCCCCCTGGGCAGCCTGTGCCAGAGTCTCCCCAGCCTCACTGGGAAGAATTTCTTCCTCATCTCCAGTCTCCATCTGCCCTCCTCAGGCTTCAATCCATTCCTTCTCATCCTGTCACTCCCAGCCCATGTCACAAGTCCCTCCCCAGCTCTCCTGAGCCCCTTCAGGTCCTGGAAGGCTGCTCCAAGGTCTCCCTTCTCCAGGCTGAATAGCTCAGAGAGATCCTTCTCCTGCAGCCCCTCGAGCAGCCCTGCCTGCAGCCCTGGGAAGCGCTGAGTGCCTGAGCGGAGACGTGCTGCCAGTCCTGGCTCAGAGCACAGGCTGCTTTTCCTGCAAGCAACACGGGGAGTGCCAGGCAGCACGTGTCCCTCCTCCCAGCACCACCTCCCAGCACCACCACCCTGCCTGCCCCAAGCCACAGGGGAGCTGCCCTCACAGCTCTGCAGCCGGCAGCAGCCACAGCTTGCGGGGAGCAGGTCCCAGGCTCTGTGTGGAGATGAGAAGTGAGCCCCAGCAGGGACGTGGGCACATGGTGCCTGTGGCCTTGGCTAAGCACTGAGCAGTGTGGAGCCTTTGCTCTTGGAAGAACCAGGCAATATTCCCCCAACATATTGCCATTTGCAGGAGAGAAAGGCATTTGGGGCAGCAAAGTCCTTCCAGTGCCTGAGTGGCCCAGAGTGTGGCTGGCATCCAGAGCTGGCAGCTTCCAACATTGCTGTCAGGGTAGTGTATCCCAGCTGTGGAAAACCTGCTGCAGGCTGAGATTGGCAAACAAGACCCAGCAAGGTGATCCTGTCTCACACACTTGGTCCTGCTGGAGTCATCTGCAGACGTGGAAATCAGCAAGGCTGCAGGTGGGGGCCCTGCTGGTGCCCCTCTGCTGGTGCCATGGACACCAGGGAAAGTGAGCAGCTGGCCCTCCCAGAGCTCTTGCTCCAAAGCCTTCCTTTCACCTCCAGATGCCCCCAGGGGGTTCAGATGGAAATGCCAGGGAGGCCCAGGGCAGAGCAGAGAAGCTGCAGTCAGTGAGGAGCACAGTGAAGGGCTGCCCCAGGAGGAAAGCCAACCTGAGAACACACAGCAGGAGAGCCAGCACCCTGGTACACAGGGCAGGAGGAGCAGCTGCTGGAAACTCCCAGAGTCCTGCTTAGCCATACAGAATCAGTCACAGAACCATAGAGCTGCTGAGGCTGGAGGGCACCTCTGAGATCATCAAGTCCAACCACCTGCCTACAGCTCACACCACCACTGCTGCTCCTCTACCACTGAACCACCTCCCTCAGCACCACAGCCACCTGGCTTTTAAACACCTGCAGGGATGGGGACTCCACCACCTCCCTGGGCAGCCTGGGACAGTGCCTGGGAACCCTTATATCCAACCTAACCCTCCCCTGGCTCCATTTCCCTCTTCTTCTATCACCTGAGACTGGGGAGCAGAGCCCAAGCCCCAGCTCACTGCAGCCTCCTTTCAGGGAGCTGTAGAGAGCAATGAGGTCTCCCTCAGCCTCCTCTCCTTCACACCAAAACACCCTCAGGTCCCTCAGCTGCTCCTCCCCAGCCCTGTTCTCCAGACCCTTCCCCAGCTTAGTTCCTCTTCTCCAGCTCCTCAATGTCCTGCATCTTTCCTATACTAATTTCTAAAGTCTTTTCCTCTGCTCTTTCTGTGGCTGTGCCCTTGGGAGGTGCTCAGAGAGGCTGGCCTCAGGTGTTGGCATGGACTGAAGGTACCTGGAATTGAGATTAAAAAGGAGAAGACACTTGCTGAGCCATGCTTGGTGGGGCAGCAGCTCACAGTCATGCCTCTGCTGTCCCTGGCCTGCCCTCAGCAGCAGGCCACCTGCAGATCATCCTCCAGCACGGGGAATGATGAAGAGCAGCACTGTGACCAAGCCTCCCTCTCTGGGGGCATTCCCACCCCAGCTGGACACGTTCCTGTGTGACCTTCCTGAGTGGCCCTGCCTTGGCAGGGGGGTGGACACGATGATCTCCAGGGGTCCCTGCCACCCCCTTCCTACCTGTGCTTCTGCAGCCACTGGGGCTCAGCTTACACTGCCCATTGCCTGCCCCCAGCTGAGCTCCACTCAAGGACAGCTCCTGGCCGCTTGTGTTTGCTCAGTGCACCGGGAGTGTTGTGCTTCACAGAAAGCTGCTGAATCACATCACAGTGCAGAGTCTCCTCTAATGGCCTCTCTTGGATGATGCAAGGGAGAACAAGCCCAGGGAAAGGGCAAACCTGTAGAAATGATGCAACTTCTTGCCTGGGTGAGCTGAGGAGAAGGCATAGGAGCTCTGCCTCTCTCCTTTGTAATGCCTCATGCTGCAGTGCTGGGAACTGCAGGGCACTGAGTGTTCCTTTTTCACTGCTGCATGACTGCTGCTTAACTATTTATGTTGCGAGCCTCAGACCTCCTCTGGCTGCCCAGGAGACAAATGCTGAAGTATTATTAGACCTCAGTGCGTGGGGGGAAAGCTCTCAGGCTAATTTTAAGGTATAAATATTGTATGCTTGGTGTCAGCTCTTAGGTTTTGTTGCTGAAATGGAAGCTAGCTGGGGCACACTCTGCTGGCCATTCTGTGAAGGGGACTCACTCACAGGTCCCAGATGATCAATAAAGCCTTGGCCACAGATTGCACAGCAATTCTTTATGTTAGCAACTGTAATTTTGAAGCTGAGAACGATTCTGCTGCTCAGGCAAGGATCTTAGGAAGGACAGTGCTCCCCAAGAGCTTGGTTGGAGTTGCTGGAGTCTTTTAACCTCAGAGGCTGAACCACAGAATCACTGAGTGGCTCAGGATGGAAGGGAGCTCAGAGCTCATCTCCTCCAACCTCCCCTCCATGCCCAGGGACACCTCTCAGCTGCACTCAGCTGCTCAGGGCCTCATCCAGCCTGGCCCTCAACACCCCCAGGCAGGAGGCAGCCACAGCCTCCCTGGGCAGCCTGTGCCAGAGCCTCAGCAGCCTCCTGCTGAACAACTTCTTCCTCAGCTCCACTCTGACCCTGCTCTGCCTCAGCTCCAAACCCTTCCCCCTTGGCCTGGCTCCAGACCCCCTCAGCAAAAGTCTCTCTGCAGCCTTCCTGCAGGATCCCTTCAGGTGCTGGCAGCAGCTCTGAGGTGCCCCTGGAGCCTTCTCCTCTGCAGGCTGCACAGCCCCAGCTCCCTCAGCCTGTGCTCCCAGCAGAGCTGCTCCGTGAGAGACGTTCACGCTGTGCCTTTGCCCGTGCCCTGCCCGGGGGCCTGAGGCTGCGGCTGCGGCGGCTCAGGAAAAGCAGGCGACCTGCTCCCTCTATGGGCTCCGGTGGTTGCTGCTCTCACCGGCGCGCCGCCGCCGCACGCAGGCTCGGCAGGGCAGCCAGAGCTCCTAAGGGTGACACGGTTTGCATTTCTTTTCAGTGGAGAGATGGCCTCTGTGTGTATGAGGGGGTGTGTGAGGATGTGTGTGTGTGTATACAGAACCACAGCATGGCAGGAGTTGGAAGAGAGCCCTGGAGAGTGTCCAGTCCAGCCCCTGCTGGAGCAGCATCACCCAGGGCAGGGCACACAGGAACACAGCCAGGTGGGGTTGGAAAGGGAAGGAGAAGGAGTCTCCAGGGAAGGAGACTCCACAACCTCCTTGGGCAGCCTGCTCCAGGGCTCTGTTATCCTCACAGTGAAGAAGTTTCTCCTCAAGCTGAGGTGGAACCTGCTGGGTTGCAGTTTGTGTCCCTTGCCCCTTGCCCTATCACAGGACACCAGTGACAAGAGCCTGGCTCCTGCTGCTTGCCCCCCACCCCTCAGGCATTGATAGCCATTGCCCAGATCCCCTCTCAGCCTTCTCTTCTCCAGGCTGAACAGCCCCAGGGCTCTCAGCCTCTCCTCATCACACAGCTGTTGCAGTCCCTTCAGCATCCTCACAGCCTCTATTGGGCTCTCTCCAGCAGTTCCCTGTCCCTCTTGACCTGGGGAGCCCAGAACTGGGCACAATAGCCCAGCTGTGCTCTCCCCAGGGCAGGGCAGAGGAACACCCAGAGCTCTGTACATTCTGCCACCTGCATGTGTAGCTGCTGCTCCTGCAGCACTCAGGTGTGGAGCAGCTCTTCCTGTTTCATTTTATTGTGTAACAGCAGGGCAGTCCCTCTGTGGGAAGGTTCTGTTGCTTGGTGCTTTATGACAGAATACAGAATTAACCAGGTTGGAAAAGACCTCAGAGGTCATCCAGTCCAACCTATCACCCAACACCATCTAAGCAGCTAAACCATGGCACTGAGTGCCTCAGCCAGGCTCTTCTTGAACACCTCCAGGGATGGGGACTCCACCACCTCCCTGGGCAGCACATCCCAGTGGCCAATCTCTCTTGCTGGGAAGAATTTCTTCCTCACATCCAGCCTGAACCTCCCCTGGCAGAGCCCTGACTGCGTGCCACCCTTCTTAGTGAGGGAGGCACCATTTGAGCCAGCAGTTCACAGAATCACCATGGTCAGAAAGCACCTCTAAGATCATCAAGTCCAACCATTATCTAACTCTACCAGGGCCACAGCTACACTCTCTGCTTGATGGCCTTTAAATCCACCCAGGGATGGGGATTCATCCACTTCCCTGGGCAGCCTGTTCCAGTCTCTCAGGACCCTTTTGGGACAGAAGTTTTCCCTCATGTCTGGCCTAAACCTCCCCTGCACTAACTTGGCAGCACTTTTCTCTTGTCCTGTCACTTGTGACTTGTGAGAAGAGACCAACCCCCACCCCTTCAACAGCCTTTCAGGGAGCTGTAGAGCTTGGTCCTTAGCATTTTCTGTGCAATACCTTGCTGAACATCCCTGCTTGAGCTTCACTCTGGAACCGCCTCATCAGTACAGTTTAGAGGTCATTCATTCCTCTTGTCAATGTCACCAGAACCTTGTGGGGCACTGGAAGAGATTGATGCCCCCTCCCTGGAGGTGTTCAAGGTGGTGGATGAGGCCTTGAGCAAACTCTCAACTCAGTGCAAACCCAGAGACTGGGTCAGGCCCTGCAGCACAGCAAGCATTTTCTACAGGTAGTCTGATTCCCTGGACATTTGTGTCCAAAACCCTGGGCCAGGTTGGATGGGGCCCGGAGCAGCCTGGTTGAGCGGAAGGTGTCCCTGCCCGGGGCAGGGGGGCTGGGACTAGATGCTCTTCCAGGTCCATTCCAACCCAAACCATTCTCTGGCTCTCTGAACCACCCCAGACTCTCTCCTCTCCGTGCCAGTGGGACCAGCACTGCGGTTCCTGCCGTGCTCCTGCCAGGGCCAGGAACAGGAACCTGTATGATGAACAGCCCTGTACATAACAAAGAGTATTTTTAACTTGGATCAGCTCAGTGACCTGATTTGCAGCACAGCCCCAACAACAGTTGCAGAGCAGCACTGAGTGTGAAGAAGCAGCCAGAGGCAAGGCAGGGATGGCAGACAGACGTTCCCAAGCTGGCCCTGCAGCTGAAATCCCAGTTTGTGGAGCTGCAGCTGCCAGCTACCTTTGCTCTGGCACAGACACCAGAGGGAATTTCCCTGCAGAGCCTGAATGAACGCTTTAGGGAAGAGCTGACACGTTGGTGAGTTACACATTAACCACCAGAGATGACCTTTCAGAGAGTAGCAGGGAACAATCTCACTGAGTGCCTGATAAAGAAAAAGGGCTTTTTTTTTCCATGATGCAGGGCACAGGGATCAGCTCCCAGGAAAAGGCTGCCCAGCTCTTCCACTAAATTATGCTGCTTTTCAGTTCCTCCATACTTGCTTAAATATTAATAACGTGCTCAGATGTTTTCAGTGCTAACTAGGTGCCTCTGGCTGCTTCTTGTGGGGAGCTGAGGGGAGAAGGCAGGAAATTCGTTGGCTAAAATGATGCAGCCGTTGGCAAGAGGTGCCAGGAGAGCAGCACAGGTTTGCTGCTGTTGCTGCCCCTCTGAGCGCTGGCCATCACCAGCCGACGAGTGGTCTGTGAAGCTTCTGGGGGAAACTGAAGCCCAGTGAGGGAAGTAGAAGTACTGTGATGGGGAAGTGATAAGGCTCTTGGCAGCATGGAAGTAATTGTTCTTCAGTTGTCAGATCCATAGGGATGTGCACGTGGTCTTCAGTTATTACCTCCACAGTATGAGCACAGCACACATTGGACACCACGTGGGTTGGGGGTCCAGTGTGTGCTCAGGAGACTCAGAAGATTTGAAACACTTTGACTGAAGAGGAGGTTTTCACAGAAGATCTTTCAGTCAATATTTTCAGGCCTTCCAGTACCTGAAGGGGGCTATAGGAGAGCTGGGGAGAGACTTTTGACAAGGGCTGGGAGTGATAGGGTGAGAGGGAATGGATTGAAGCTGGAGATGAGGAAGAAATTCTTTCCAGTGAGGGTGGGGAGACTCTGGCACAGGCTGCCCAGGGAGGCTGTGGGAGCCTCCTGTCTGGAGGTGTTCAAGGCCAGGCTGGATGAGGCCCTGAGCAAGCTGGGCTGGTGGGAGGTGTCCCTGCCCATGGCAGGGTGGTTGGAGCTGGATGTACTTCGAGGTCCCTTCCAGCCCAACCCATTCCATGATTCTATGAGCATCTCAGAGGTTTCTTACAGCCTTGAGAGTTCTCTGGATCTATGAAATATGTGTGCTTAGGGTGGCTATATTTGGCTGCAAGGCCATTGTGTGCACACCAGCACTGCAGACACTGAACATCTTGCAGCTAGTGGCAGAGGTCCATCACACAGGTCAGGCTTGGAACTGCTGCCAGTTTGCAGAGTACAGCGTGGCCAGGTGCTTGTGACACGAGGCTAGAGCCAGAAGCATGCAAAGTGAGTCCTTTTCCCCTGTGTCTGGGGTTTGGCCTCCAAGGAAAGGGTAAAGAGATGCAGGTCTTGGATGAGACAGTTTTGATCAGGCTCTTCAGAAAGAGAAAATCACTTCATACTTGTCCAGAAATGAAACTGGTGTCGTGATGACGAGACAGCAACATCAGTCTCCCCTTGTTGGAAATGATTCCCATGGAGGCTTTGGCCACAGCATTTCTCCTTGCAGGAAGGAGGCTGCAAGGAGTCCCAGCATTGCCTTTCAGGGTGGCCAGGCCCTCACCCTGCTGCACTGCAGCACCGTGGGGGTTGCCAAGAATGCCTTCAGCTGTGGAGCTGTGCAAACCTGAGAAGGCTGGGAAGGGGCAGGCTCCTCTGAGGAGGTTATTGTCAGCAGACTGAAGATGATGCAAAGCTGGGAGAAGTTGTTAGGAATTTCATTTTAGCAACAATAAGGTTCAAATAGGGCAGTGATGGTGCCCCTGGACTGGGCACTGCTGAGGCCACACCTTGAATCCTGGGTTCAGCTTTGTGCCCCTCACTGCAAGGAGGACACTGAGGGGCTGGAGCAGGTCCAGAGAAGAGCAACCAAGCTGGGGAAGGGTCTGGAGAGCAGGGCTGGGGAGGAGCAGCTGAGGCAGCTGGGGGTGTTCAGTGTGGGGAAGAGGAGGCTGAGGGAGACCTCCTTGCTCTCCACAGCTCCCTGCAAGGAGATTGCAGTGAGCTGGGGGTTGGGCTCTGCTCCCTACTCTCAGGTGATAGGAGAGGAAATGGCCTGAAATTGTGCCAGGGGAGGCTTAGGTTGGAGATGAGGAACAACTTCTTTGGTGCAAGAGTGGTCAGGGACTGGCAGAGGCTGCCCAGGGAGGTGGTAGAGTCCCCATGCCTGGAGGTGTTCAAGGAGCCTGTAGCCATGGCACTTGGGGGCTGTGGTGGTGCTGGGCTGCTGGTTGGGCTCAATGACCTTAGAGGTCTTTTCCAACCCAAACAATTCCATGATTTCTCTGATTTACTGGAAAGTGCCTAGGAAAGTTGCCAGCAAGAGCTGACATCTCTGAAGCAAGAGGGTAAGAATGGCTGTGGTATCACCACAGCTCTTCGGGGTGGAATTGGACTGTGTTTGTTTTGTGGCAGGCTTTCAGCTGTCTGCAGAATCATGTCTGCTCTGAGGCTTTGGGGGGGAGAGTGCTGTGTGTGACTCAGTGGCAGATCTGCTCAGATTTTGGCCACATTCAGATCAGGTTTATTTTTTACATGGTCTCATACATATTTATCACTGAAGTTCTCCTGCGTGCTCCTGGGCTTTCTCTGGTTCCAGTGCCTGTCTCTCCAGCTCCTCCAGCAAAGCCCCGTGGCACACAGTGACTCAGTCTTGGGGTGAGTGGATAAAAGTATCACTGGAGCAATTTGTTGTTGTTAATAGAGATAATGGATTGAAGCTGGAGGAGGGCAGATGGAGACTGGAGATTGGGAAGAAATTCTTTCCAGTGAGGGTGGGGAGACCCTGGCACAGGCTGCCCAGGGAGGCTGTGGATGTCCCCTCCCTGGAGCTGTTCAAGGCCAGGCTGGATGAGGCCTTGAGCAAGCTGGGCTGGTGGGAGTGTCCCTGCCCATGGCAGGGGGTTGGCACTGGGTGATCTTGAAGGTCCCTTCCAACCCAACCCATCCTGGGAATCTATGATTCTGTTATTTTTGTCTTTGAGTTGCCTGGGGGTACCTGCTGATTCCTTCCCTCCCTTGTTGAAAGGAGGGAGTGGAGGAGGAAGCTGTGTGCCACTCAGTGGCAAGAGAGGTTTGAGCTGCTCTGCAGCCTAGTCCTATCCTCTCTTAATGCATTTTCTAGCCGTGATTTCCTTGTTAATGAGGAAGATAAATGATGATCTGCCATGCGGCCTCCTGGGTCAGCAGTGAGCCACTGGAGGAGCAAATAGCTGCTCTCCATGCCTTTAATGACCTCTTCTGTTTCATCATAGTATCAGTCAGGGCTGGAAGGGACCACAAGGTTCCAACCCCCCTGCCATGGGCAGGGACACCCCACACTAGATCAGGCTGGCCAGGCTTAAACACCTCCAGGGACAGGGCCCCAACCACCTCCCTGGACAGCCCATTCCAGGGCTTCACCACTCTAATGGGGAAGAACTTCCTCCTCACCTCCAGCCTGAATCTCCCCACCTCCAGCTTCATTCCACTCCCCCTAGTCCTGTCACTACCTGATGTCCTGAGAAGTCCCTTCCCAGCCTTTTGTAGGCCCCCTTCAGGTACTGGAAGGCCACAATTAGGTCACCTCGGAGTACCTCAAGTGAGGAACTGAGGACCTGTTGGGCTGAACAACCCTAACTCTCTCAGCCTGTCCTCTGATCATCTTCGTGTCGCTCCTCTGGACCTGCTCCATCAGGTCTGTGTCCTTCTTGCGTTGGAGGTCCCATAGCTGGACACAGGACCCCCGGGAGGGTGTCAGCAGAGCAGAGGGACAGAATCAGCTCTCAATCTGCTGGCCACTCAACTCTCCTGCTACATCTCCTGTGGATTTTTGCCTCAGCACGTACAGACACAGCTTCTTTCTTGGCTGAACTGCTGTTTTGAGGCTGTACTTTGTATTACTTTGGAAAGCAGGTGGGGTTTTCTGAGCAGAATGCTCTCCTCTGGCATTTAAAGAACACCTAATGGCTCACACCACAAGGTCACCTTTTCAGTTCAGGGCTTCAATGAAGCACCTGGTCCTTCAGAATTAAATTTCCAGTGAATTATGCAAGCAAGTTTGCTTCAACCACCCTTCTTTAAGGAGCACTGCCTCAGTGCTTGCAAACCTGCAGGACCGCCAGGCTCGGCGCTGCCTCCGCCTCACGCAGCCAGCCCTCAGCTGCGAGTTCCAGCTGCAGTTTGTTGCCTTCCTCTGGCCAGGAGCAGGGCAACGCGAGGGGGGGCTGCAGCTGGGCAGCGCCTAATCGTTGGGTCTGGGCAGCCGTCAGGTCTCCTCCCTGCCCCGGGCGGCGAGGGCCGGGGGGTCGACACCGCCGTCCCCCCTTCCTTCTCCCCCTGCCCTCGGCAGACGTAAGATCAGAGAGCCGGCGGCGCACCGAGAGCTGCGGTGCTGGGCCTGGTGCGGCGGAAAGCAGCCCTGGCCTGGGCCCCCGGAGCAGCCCCCGGGGGAGCAGCCAGCAGGGAGCGGGGAGCAGAGAGCAGCCCCCGGGGAGCAGCCGCCGCAGCCACCCCGGCCTGAAAGGCAGCCGCGGCCGGCCTAGCATCCTCCTCCCGGGCAACCTCCGGCCTCTCTCGCTCATTTCCCCTTCCCTGGGCCGCCGGTCTGTGCGGGCTGGTCCCTCCCCGGGGCGGAGCGGCGCGGTGCCGCCTCCCCGGCGGCTGTCACGGGGCGAGCGGGGCCGCGCCGGGCTCCTGCGGGGCGGGGGCGGCGCTGCCTGGGGGCCCCGCGGCTTCTCTCTCGGCCTGGCCGCGGCCGCCCGCTGGCATCCGGGCTCCGCCACCATGCTCCGGCGGATTCTGCAGCGGGTAAGGCGAGCGAGGCTCGGGCCGGGCGGCGGCGAGGGCGGCGTGCCCCGGCGCGGCGTGGCGGTGCCGCTTCCTGGTGCCGGCCGGGCTTGGGGCCGGGCTGCCCGCCGCGGGCACGGAGCTCCGGGCTCGTCCCGCAGGGCAGCGTAGGGCAGGGGGTAGGCCCGCGGAGGCCGTGGGCTCGTCCGCCGCCACGCTCTGGCCCGCGGCGGGGGACGGCCCCGGCTCGGACGGGATGGGACGGGACGGCCCCGCGCAGCCCCACGCCGCGGGGCTGGGCGAGAGGTGCCGAGGAGCAGGGGGGCTCCTGCGGCCCGGCGAGGGGGCGGTCCGGTGCTGTCGGTGGGGCGAGGGGTGGCCCTGCCCCGGCGTGGTTCCGTCCCTTTCCGCAGCGCCGGTGTCTCCGCCCGCCGCCTTCGCTCGGCGCCGCGGCCGCGGCGGCCGCCCGCGCTCAGGGCAGCTGCCAGGGGAGCGCCCCCGAGGCGGGGACCCGCGGCTTTTTCTCTGGGGGTCAGCAGGGCACAGCAGGCTCCTGACGCCGGGAACCGGCCCCGCAGCCACCGGCTGCTCGCTTCCCTCATTTTAGGAACCGGCTTTTCCGGCAGCGCTGCCTGCTGTGGGAAGCTCGAGTTGTGACGGTCGTTGATGAAATCCTCCCGGCTCTCCCAAATCCTGGCGTTTCTCCGCTTGCACTTCGCTGGTGAAAGCTGTCAGGGAGTTGCTGGCTCGGGGCCCGGGGAGTCCTTGGTCGCTGGCTCTTGGCTGGAGGATGCACCGGGGGAAAAAAAAAGGGTTGAGTCACGCAGGCGGGGGGAAGGCAGCGCTCCAGAGCCCACAGCAGCGGTCTCGGTGTCATGCAGAAGGAGCTCACGGGTAGAGGAGGAGCCAGCAGCCTGTCAAGTGTTTCTTCGGGAGCGTGCTGCCTGTGTGACCCCTCGTTTGGATTTGGGGTTTCATCGGGAGTGTAGCCTGCTGACCTCATCAGCTATGCGAGGAAGCTGCTAAAAGGGGAAGACAGCACGCTGGGTGTGCGCGCTGATGGGTTTTTTCTTTGGCATAAAGCGTGCCTGGGATTGTTTTTCAGTCCTAGAGCAGGTGAAGATTGCTCTTGGTCTGTTTGGAGTTTGGTTGTTTACAGGGAGAGAACTTCCTTCCTGAACTTGGATGGGAAACTTAGTCCGGACCCTAATTAAATATTGGCAGCATTTGGCTGGGTGTTTATTGATTCTGAGGAGTAAGAGGCAGGCAAGGAAAGCTGCTCTGAGGAAGGGGGGGAGAAGCTTGAAAGAGTGCCAGAGGAAATTTGCCCCTAAATATTAGCTCAGCTGGACACTTCCTACCAAAACCTAAAGTCAGTGCAGAAGCTTTTGTGTTGTAAGAAATCTTCTCTGAAAAGTTGAAGCAAATGGCTGTTGCCCAGGGGGTCCTGGAAATTGCAGGAGTACAGCAGAGCTGATTGCCAGCAAGGGTGGAACAGAATCCTTCCTGCCCCCAAAAATAAATGAGAGAAATGTGTTAAGCTTTTAATTGCTCCAAAAACCGATGGCTCCAAAACCCACCTCGCAGTGCAGGAGGCTTGGCCCTTCTGCAGCGGCGTAGTGCCTGTGTGCACAGCCTCATGCAGCCCTTTTTGCCTTGCAAGCTGTGGCTGCCCGAGTGTGGAAAAGGATTCTGATGCATTCTGGAGTTTTAAGTGAGCCTTGGGTCAGAAAAACTTAAGATTCAAGAATGCTTTGGATTGGAAGAGATCTTAAAGATGGTTCCAGCCCCCTGCCATGGGCAGGGACACCTCCACCAGCCCAGGTTGCTCAGGGCCTCATCCAGCCTGGCCTTGGACACCTCCAGGGAGGAGGCAGCCACAGCCTCCCTGGGCAGCCTGTGCCAGAGTCTCCCCACCCTCACTGGAAAGAATTTCTTCCTCATCTCCAGTCTACATCTCCCATCCTTAAGCTTCAATCCATTCCCTCTCATCCTGTCGCTGCAAGACCTTGTAAAAAGTCTCTCCCCAGCTCTTTTGTAGGCCTCTTTCAGGTACTGGAAGGCTGCTCTGAGGTCTCCCTGGAGACTCTCTTTTCCAGGCTGTCTTCAGCTAGGTCCTTGGTTCAGGTGCTTTCCTGCATGCTGTGTTTTCAGTGTGACACCTTGGGGTTCCGTCTGCTCTGCTCCTCTGCACTGTCCCCTCTCCCCACCTTTCATTCATTCTTTGCCACTTTTCTGTTCCATGCAGAGTTTGTTGTGCTGCTCTAGACAAAGGTATCTGCAGAAGACATCTGTGTGCAACGTCCAACACACAACCTTCCTGCCCAGATACTTTGATTTCTGTCAGCACATTCTTTAGGGAGATGTCTTGTCTTTAATTGTCTTCACCTCTGAAGGTGCTTTGTGTCCCTTGTGGCCCCTTTCTGCTTCATCTGCTGGTGGGGCAGTGGCTGCAGTCTCTGGTCTGTGAAAGCAAAGCTCACTGCTTGTGTTTGCAAGAGAGCAAAACTTGCAACCCCCCCCAGCAAAACCTGTGCTGTAGTGAGGAGGCCAGAGGAAAGCTGTTGGTTTGATCTGCTGTTTTGCAGTGAGGGACTCCTCGTGAATCCTGTTCACATGAGGGTTTGTCTTCGTTCTTGGTATCTGAGGGGAGACCTCATTGCCCTCACAGCTGCCTCACAGGAGGCTGCAGTGAGGTGGGGGTTGGTCTCTTCTCACTTGCAAGAGGAAATGGGCTCAGGTTGTGCCAGCCTGTGCCCAGCTTGGAAGCCTGTAAGAAGTTCTTCCCAAAAAAGGCTTCTCAGGCACTGTCCCAGGCTGCCCAGGGAGGTGGTGGAGTCCCCATCCCTGGAGGCATTTCAAAGCCAGGTGGATGTGGTGCTGAGGGAGGTGGATTAGTGGCAGTGGCTCAGCAGCAGTGGTGGGGCTGTGAGCTCCGGGTGAGAGGTTGGACTTGGTGATCTCAAGGCCCTCCGCCAGCCTCAACAGTTGCAAGGTTCTATGCCTATGGTTTACCTGTCTCCAGCTGTTAGTGGCTGTGCTGTGTAGGTAAGATCCTAGTGCTCTCTTCTCACTTAGCTTCTTGGTCTTTGGATCTTGTGCTCTAGAGGCAGAAGAGGGCTTAGGGCTTTGCAGGCTTTTCTTTAGCTTGGGCAATGCAGGTTCCTTTTCCCTTACACCAAGCTCAGGGGCAGAGCTATTGACTTTGCTGGGATGTGTGGCATCTCCTGCCTTAGCTATCATCTTCCTTCTTTTTGGCTTGATGACTGCAGGGCTCCTGGGTGGTTTGTTTACTTGGGTGGGTGCTGAACTGCAGCTGTGCTCATGCCCTCCTGCCAGGTGAAGGGACCAGGTGTGTCTCTTCCTGAGTACAAGGTCTGCTTATGTGGGACTGATGGCACAATGGGAAAGGAGGGCTTTCTGCCTGTGAGGTCAGGAATCTTTCCACTTTATGGAGTCCCAGCATGGCAGGGCTTGGAAGGGACCTCTGATGATGGTCTCCAGTTGCCCTGCCAAAGCAGGATCGCCAGGGGCAGGTCACACAGGAATGCAAACAGGTGGGGGTCTTGAGAGTCTCCAGGGTAAGAGACTCTACAACCTCTCTGGCAGCCTGCTCCAGGGCCTCCTCACTTTGAGATGAGACTTTCTGTCTTCCAGTTTGTGTCTGTTGCCACTTATCCTATCATAGGACACCACTGGAAAGAGCCTGGGCCCCTTCTTTTTATCTCCTACCTTTCAGATGTTCATAAACATTAATAAGATCCCCTCTCAGTTCCAGACTGAAACAGAATCATGCCACACTCCTTTAGAACTAAACAACTTTGCTGTTCTTCATTGGCCTGCCCTCTGTTGTTTGGTAAAGGGGGTTTGGTTTCCTTCTCACCTCCTGTGTCTTGTTTGTTGTTGCTTCAGGACCTTAACGTGTTTGGACAGCAGGAGTGTTCTGCAGTGTTTCAGTCTGTGCTGGGGACACTGCATAAATCCATAGTTGTTCAGACTTTCTGGAGGCTTAACATATTTTCTCCCAAGGTTTAATTAATTCTGAATGCCTAACTGCTGAGAAGAGTTATTGTGAGTGAGTGGAGTGCAGCTAGACACAGATAAATGACTCTGCTAAACAGCCTGGTACCAATCCATGTTTGCCCTCCATCCAAGGAGGGCATGAGCTCAACTCATTCATGGTATCATTTTCTGTTCCCCACAGCAAACAAGCTCCAGTCACTGCCATCCTTTCTGTTGGCAATGAGATTTCTTTGCATTAGCTGGCAGAGAACACAGGGAACAGGTTGCTGAAGTTCAGCAGATTGCTTCTACAGCCACAGTTCATAGAGACAGAGAATGGGTTGGAAGAGATCTTAAAGCTCATCCAGTGCCAACCCCCTGCCATGGGCAGGGACACCTCCCACCAGCCCAGGCTGCTCAAGGCCTCATCCAGCCTGGCCTTGGACACCTCCAGGGCCTCCCTGGGCAACCTGTGCCAGAGTCTCCCCACCCTCACTGGGAAGAATTTCTTCCTCATCTCCAGTCTAAATCTGTTTTCTTCCAGCTTCAATCCATTGCCTTTCATCCTATCACTCCCTTGTCAAAAGTCCCTCCCTAGCTCTCCTGGAACCCATTCAGGTACTGGAAGGCTGCTCTAAGGTCTCTCTGTAGCCTTCTCTCCTTAAGGCTGAACAGCCCCAATTCTCCCAGCCTGTCCTCATAGGGGAGGTTCTCCAGCCCTCTGATCACCTTTGTGCCCTCCTCTGGACCTGCTCTAGCAGTTGGATGTTCTAGCAGTAGAAACCTGCTTCCCCACAAACAACACAAACACAGCTCTGACAATTGGGAGAGAAATATGCTGGGGGGGAGAGTAATTTTGCATCAGTCTTTCAACTCCAGGCATACCTTTAAGGGTCACCTGCCCCATGAGGAAGGGCTGAAAGAGCTGTTTGTTCAGCCTTGAGAAGAGAAGGCTCTGGGAAGATCTTATCTCCATGGACCAGCACACCAAGGGTGGCTGCCAGGAGGATGGAGACTCCCTTTGTACAAGGAGTCCCATGGAGAAGACAAGAGGTGATGGGGACAAGTGACTGCTGGGGAGATTCCCAGTGGGCTCCAGAAGGAAATGTTCCCCCTGAGCACAGTCAGGCACTGGAATCCTCTCCCAAGGGCAGTGGTGGAGTCCTCTCCCTTGGGCAGTTTGAGGGCTCAGCTTGGCAGGGTGCTGGGCCAGCTCCTTTCAACTCCACTGTCAGCTTCAGCTGGCAAGGTTGGAGCAGCTGGTCCTTGGGGCCCCTTCCCAGCTGGCATGCTGTGGTTCTGTGGAATGAAGGCTTTCCAACCAAACCCAGTCTGTTTCTTCCTGGCCTGCCTTAGCAGCAGGTAGATGCTCTGGGCTGCTTCTCCAGATCTTGAAAGTTACTTAACCTCCTCTTTCCTTCTCACCTTTCTTCCCTTTTCCTGCCACTCAGCAGCAAGTGCCCCCTGTTTGTACTAAGCTTTCTAAGCCTAGCTGGGAATCCTGCTCCCCTTTTTGGGGGCAGCACCTTGTTTGTTGAAAGGTTAAAGGGATTTTCCCAGGTGCTCTTCAGTAATTTCTGGCTGGTGCTCAGCCACACCATGTGATGGCTTCTGCTGCGATTACAGCATGGCTGAAGGGCTTCATACAGCAAATGCCTCACCTGACCACATAGTGACAACACTCTGCTTGCTTGGGACTGAAGAGTTTGCACCCTGCAGGCTCTGCTGGTCTCCAGTTCTTGGGGCTAGAACCAGCAGAACCCAATACACAGATGTCCTTGTGAAATGGGCAGCACTGAGGAGGGACAGGGTGGGGTCCTCCTCAGCAGGCAGAGGCCTGTGTTGCTGCCAGGGGGCTTCACAGGATCACTGTGGTTGGAAAAGACCTTCAAGATCATCAAGTCCAACCATTACCCATCTGTACCAGGGCCACTGCTGCACCATACCCTTCAGCACCACATCTGGATGGATTTTAAATGCACACAGAGTTAGAGATTTGGCCTCATCCCTGGAGGTGTTCCAGAACCCTGTGGCCATGGCACTTGGGGCCATGGTTTGGTGGCCATGGTGGGGTTGGGTTGCTGGTTGGAGTGGATGATCTTGGAGAGCTTTTCCAACCCAAACAATTCAATGATTCTACATGAGGGCAGAGTTTAGCCTAATTCTTTGTTTCATGAGAGGATCTGGTTTGAAATCCTGGCCTTTGCTTCTGGTGTTTGCTTGTTCTGTGATGCATGGAGAGTCTTGGATAAAGGCTTGCACTGAAAATTCTATAACTGATTCTCAGCTTCTTCACTTCATTGCTCTTGGAGAGAAAATCCTCCTGTGCTCCAGCAGGTAGAGAATCCTTTGTGCAGGATTGTCTTGGATGTGAGGAACCATTCCTTCCCCAAAAGGCTTCTCGAGTATAGGAGCAGGCTGCCCAGGGCAGTGGGGGGAGTCCCCATCCCTGGAGGGGCTTCAAAGCAGTGGAGACGTGCTGAGGGCCATGGTTTAGTGGTGACCTGGCAGTGCTGGGTTAAGGGTTGGACTCAATGATCTTTAAGGTCTCTGCCAGCCAAAATGGCTCTATGATTCTAGGTGCTCTGCTTTATCAATTACAGTCTCACAGACTCACAGAATGGGAGGGGTTGGAAGGGACCTCTGGAGATCATCCAGCCCAACCCCCCTGCCAGAGCAGGATCACCCGGGGCAGGTCACACAGAATGCATCCAGGTGGGTTTGGAAAGTCTCCAGAGGAGACTCCACAGCCTCCCTGGGCGGCCTGCTCCAGTGTTCTGTAACCCTGGAGATCACTGAGTCCATCCCCCCTGCCAGAGCACTCCCCAGACTCTGATTTCTCTCCCCTCTCTTTCAGACTCCAGGCAGAGGAGGGTCTCAGAGCTCAGATTCTGATTCTTCTGCAGCCCCAGGGAATGCTGTGGACGTGAACAACGAAGGCTCCTCTGAGGTACTGTGCACTGCCCCTGGCACTGCAGCTCCAGGCCCTGGCTGCTGTTGCCCTGATCCATGAAGCTGCTGGGAGGACCTGTCTAAATAAAGGGAAGCCTGAGGAATGTTACCTTCTAAGCAGTTCTTTAAACAAAGGAAGGCCAGGCCACACCTCTGTCTGTTCATAGGCTTGCCTGCCTAGATGGTCACAAGCAATCCTTCCTCTCATCTTAGAGATGAATCATTACAATTAAAAGCCATGAGACACAAGCTTCAAGCAACTTCCTTGTTAATAAATCTTTTATCAGAGCTCTGAAGAGCTAGGCTTAACAGTTTATCACACTCATGCTCCCTTTCTCCCCCTGCTGCTGCTGAGCTGTGCTGGCAGCCTCCTCCTCGTGAGGCACGAAACATCTTGGGGTCGCCTTGGTGTCGGAGCCTAAAGCCTGTCCGTTCTGATGTGCTGTACGCCGTGCTGAACCAGCAGAGGCAGTTGTTACTCTTGCTTCAATCCCTTATTACAATGTCTTTGGCTTTACAGTGCTGTCAAATATTAACTGAGAAATGGAAGCCTCCTCTGCTGGCTGCTGAAGCTGCTTTGTGCTAATGGAGCCTGATTACCTAGCTTGAAAATGTTTCAGGCTTAGCATACAAATGCAGTGCGAGGTTAATTACTCCTCTTACAGCATTAAAGGCAGCAAAGTGCCCTTTTCTTACACTGAATAAAGTGGGTGATGATTCAAACACTTCTATGTCTGCTGTGATAAGAGAGAACAGAAACTTTCTCTGTGCTATTTAAATTCCTGATTGCCTTCCATCTGGGCACTGCTTGGTGCTGGAAGCCTTACTACAGTCAGTGGAATCATCGCAGGCAGTAGGTTGGAAGGGGCCTCTAAAGGTCCTCTTGTCCAACCCCCTGCAGTAAGCTGGGACATCCCAACTAGATCAGGTTGCCCATCAAGCCCCACTTTAGAATCACAGAATGGGTTGGGCTGGAAGGGACCTTCAAGATCATCTAGTACCAACCCCCAGCCCAGGTTGCTCAGGGCCTCATCCAACCTGGCCTTGAACACCTCCAGAGAGGAGGCATCCACAGCCTCCTTGGGCAACCTGTTCCAGTGTCTCCCCACCCTTACTGGGAAGAATTTCCTCCTGATCTCCATTCTGAATGATCTCTTCTCAACATTTTGCTACATGGCATACAGGCCATGCCTTCTTGAGCCCACAGCTCCTGTGCATGCCTGCTGACACTGGCCCCGAAGCAAAGCAGCGTTCGTGAATGGCAGACTAAAACCTCCCGAATTAAGGGTTAAAGAAGGCATAAAAGCTTGCAGTGGGACAGTTGCCTCTTTCCCAAGTTTGGCTAAAGGGGCACAGCTCTGTTAGCCTGAGAGCACTGTCACTGCCTGTACAGCTGCTGGGTGTCACAAGGTACCTGCATGCGGGGGGGGCAAGAGTTTCTTGACCCAGACTCAGAGCAGTTGGGCTCGGAAGGGAGCTCCAAGCCTCCCTGCAGTCGAGGAGGTTTCAGAGTGGTGATGTTCCTGCATTATTGCTCCATTGGCTTTTCTTGCTGCTGACTCAAAACTGGGTCAGAGCAGTGGCTGCTGTGCCCCTGCTGGTGGTGCTGTGCAGTGTGGCATATCTCCTAGCTGCCAGTGGTGCCACAGCTGTTCCACTAGCTACAAGTTGGCTTTTCTGCTTCCACGTCGTTCTAGAGTCACAGAATGGTTTGGCTGGGAAGAGACCTTCCAGCTCATCCAGTTCCAAACCCTGCCATGGGCAGGGACACCTCCCAGCAGCCCAGGTTGCTCAAGGCCTCATTCAGCCTGGCCTTGAATACCTCCAGGGATGTTGTTGTCTATCAGACACTGATTCACCTGTAGGCTGGGGCAGCTCTCTAGTGAGCATGCTGGGTTTGGATGTGTGTGTGTTAGTTGTACCCAGGAAGGTGCCTGCTTTTCCCTGAGGGATGCCAGCTAGGTGCAGAGTTGGGCTGCTGCCTCAGCCCCTCCTGCTGCTGCCAGCTTTGCTTGGGAGCACTTCTGCAATCTCACCACACTGCCCTTATCTCCCTCTGTGAAACATCTGGACAGCCTTGTGGGAAACTATGTGAAGGATTCGCAGGTGGCATCAGGCTGGAAGGGACCCTCAAAGGTCATCTTGTCCAACCCCCCTGCACTCAGCAGGGACACCTCCAACTAGAGCAGGCTGCCCAGGGCCCCATCAAGTCTAATCTTGAATGTCTTCAGGGATGGGGCCTCAACCACATCCCTGGGCAGCTTGTTCCAGTATTTCGCCACCCTCACTTTCAAACCGTTGCCTCTCATCCTGTCCCCACAGGCCCTTCTGAGCAGTCTCTCCCCAGCCTTCCTGTATGTCTCCTTCAGGTACTGGAAGGCTGCTCTAAGGTCTCCCTGGAGTCTTCTCTTCCCCAGGTTGAACATTCCCAACTCTCTCAGCCTGTCCTTATTAGAGAGGTTCTCCAGCCCTCTGATCACCTTTGTGGTCTCTGGACCCAGTCCATCAGGCCCAAGTCCTTCTTGTGTTGGGGGTCTCATAGCTGCACAGAGCACTCCAGGGGGGGTCTCAGCAGATCTGACCTGATGCCTGATTCCATTCACAACTTCTGCAGCTGATTTCTGTGTCACATGAAGAGAGCACCAACAGTGCCTGGAAAGAGCAATAGTAGTGTGCAGCATGCTGCTGGCTGTGAGAGTGGGGATTAGATTGGTTTGGTTTTGTGTTCATAACTCTTCCATTTTCCTGTTGATAACCCTTGTTCATAACTCTCTCTTCTTGTTCATAACCTTTGCTCATACCTGTTCCCTCTTGTTTCTAACCCTTCTTGTTCATAACTGTTCCTCCATAAGCTCTTCCTTCTTGTTCCTAACTCCTCCTCCTAGCCTTCTCCATGGAGCTGATAAGTGCTTTGGAAGATCTTCCCCAAGGGAGACCTGACTTTGCCTTTGTGGAGAGCTTCCAACCTAAGAGCTGGGGCAGAGTTTGATTCCAAATCTGCTTTTCTGTTGCTGTTTTCTGATGAGTTTCTTAACCCCAAATATACATTTCACAGGGCTTCATCTGTCCACTGTGTATGCAAGTGTGTGTAACTGCCTGTGATCTGTCTGAGCATTACCAGCATGAGCACTCTGGCACAGAAGGAAGACAGGAGCTTCGTGACCTCCCAGCTGTCACTGTGGGTTTTGTTTACTTTGTTTGACTGGCTTTGGTACTGGGCTGCTTGACATGAACACAGCTCTGCCCCTCCTGGCTTGGGTGGCAGCTTCTTTGCTTGCTCCTTTTGATTCCTTGCTGAACCAGGATTGGATCTCCTGTGCCTGGTTCCAGAGTGTGCCTTCAGCAGAAGAGGGACTCTGCCTCGCTCCCTGGCTTGCAGCTGTGTCTCACACGAGCTGTGGGACTGGGAGGCTTGGCAGTCACTGCTCTGTGCTTTTGGAACAGCTTTTGCTGGGATTTCCTTCTCAATAAGGCTGTGGCATTCCTTGATTTACCTCACACCAGAATCAGCCTGAGGAGAGATGTGGTATTGCTGATGGCACCAAGCTGGGGGCAGTGGCTGACACCCCTGAGGCTGTGCTGCCCTTCAGCCAGAGCTGGACAGGCTGGAGGGATGGGCAGGGAGAAACTGCATGAAATCCAACAAGGACAAGGGTAGAGAGCCTTGCAGCTGGGTGAGAACAGCCCCACAGACCAGCAGAGGTTGGGGAATGTTATTCCTGAGGATGATGAAGCCCATCAGTATTCTGATTACCCTAGAGGAGGGGGTTGAGATTCTCTGCAGCCTTCAAATAACTCTAGGATAGACTTGTGCTGAGGGGGTCTGGAGCCAGGCCAAGGGGGAATGGTTTGAAGCTGAGGCAGAGCAGGGTTAGAGTGGAGCAGAGGAAGACATCAAAAGGCAAATCCAGTTGGCATATTTTCCATGCCTTCCACCATACAAACCTCTTCTCTCTGTTTGCACAAACAGTAAGGTGCCAGTGGTGTCCTCTGGTGCCAACTCTATTTGCTCATTAGAAGAGCAGGTGAAAAGGTCATGGTTTATATAATTCAGACCAGGAGCCCTCTTCAGTCTTTGGGGTACTTAAACTACAGTGAGAGACTTTTTTCCTTCAGGTCCAGAAGATTATTTTATACCAGGCTGCAGTTTCAGAGCCTTCCCAGAAAAGAAGCTGGATTCTTCCTGAGCAGAGCAGACCATAATTTCTCCTTTAGTTCTCTGTTGATGAGTAAGACTTTCATTCTGTCACAATCCACAAGACTACAAATGTGTCCTGAATTAGAAGTTCTGATGCAGTGGATTCTCTGTTCCTTGAGTCAGATCAAACCAGTCTCTAACCCATCATTCAGCAAGCCTGCAGGTGATGCCAAGCTGAGTGGTGTGGTTGGTAGGTCTGAAGGATGGAACAGCAGCCAGAGGGACCTTGAGAGGCTGCAGAGCTGGGCTGTGGAGAAGCTGATGAGGTTCAGTAAGGCAAAGTGCAAGGTCCTGTGGGTCAGGGCAATCCTCAATACCAATCCAGGCTTGAGAGCAGCCCTGCAGAGAAGGACTTGGGGGTGCTGGTGGGGGAGAAGCTGGACAGGAGCCAGCAGTGGGCTTCCTTCCAGGCTGGCTTTGAGCTTCCTGGTGTCCTTCCCAAAGAATCCTGCATTCATGAGTTGTACCAAGACTGGTGGTGCCTGAAAGGAATCATTTAGCTCCTCTGCCTTGTGGGAGAGAGGAGAGCACTGAGGAGCTTGACTTTATCAGGCCTGACAGTAAATCTTAGCTATTAGAGGGCAGAACTAGCTACAAGTCATGGAGTCATGGAACGGTAGGGGTTGGAAGGGACCTCTGGAGGTCGCTGAGTCCCACCCCAGTGCCAAAGCAGGAGCACCTAGGGCAAGCCAGGCAGCAATAATGCAGTGTGGCTTGTGTTGGCATTTTGCAGCTATGTAATTGCCCAAACTGTTAGCAGAGCCTGAAATGATTGGTGTGAGCTGGAGCCCTGGTGTTTGCTGCCTGTCAGGTGTGCAAGCAAAAAGCAGAGTTCTGGGTCAAAGTAAGATTGAAAAAAGAAAACAATCAGCCAAGTTGTACTTCTCATCTCCTGGGGTTTGTCTTGTCTTTTTCCCCCCTCTTTTTTGTCCCAGGGCTTTATTTGTCCCCTGTGTATGAAGTCTCATGGATCAGCTGAGGAGCTGTTCAAGCACTACGAAGCAGTCCACAACTCTGGCGTTGAGTCGAGTCACGGAGGGGAAGGTCATCTCTCACCGGAAAGGTGCAGCAGGACTCGTGTGTGCTTGTGCTTTTGTGTCAGTGTTGAGCTGCTTCTCATGCCACTGGGGGCTGCATTAATTTGAGCACTTAATTATGCAGTCAAGTTCCTTAACTGTTCATGCCCCATTTCCAGCTGCAGGTAGAAACTTCTGCTGAGTGACAGTGATCTGCCAGGAGAGGCAAGTCAGATCCGTGTGTTTACTGCCTAGTAAATCACCTTCCCATGCAGCTGGCAGGGCAGGGGGAGACACTGGAGCGATTTTCAGGAGTGTGGCAGGGAAAAACTGAACAGGTTCTGCCTGCTTTCTGGCACAGAGCTGAAATTTCACCCCTAGAGGGCGGGGGAGAACAACCCTGAGGGCAGGGAAGGATCCCGAGTTTGTCTCTGGGTAGTTGGGATTCTTGCTGGGTAGTTGTAACATCAATATCTGCCTCAGAAGGTTCCCATATTGCCTAATTATCTGCAAGCCTGACACTTTTCTGGGCCATTCCTTTTCCTTCTGTGTTCCAGAAACTCCATGCTTCAGAAATCTTCTCTCCTGTGTTTAACTCTTTGGTCAAACCTCTCCTGCTGAATTCATTCCTAGGGAACCTGCCAGGCTGTTTTCCTTTCGAGAGCAGTGGTGTGGGGCAAGAACTGATAACCTCAGACTTACTCTGGAAAACTTTCACTGAGTAGTTTGCCTGTGTTGCTTTGGGAGGCTTTGTCTTAGGAGTTTCCTATGAGTACTCAAACATGACTCTGCAAGAGTGATTCAGAGTCATAGAATAATGGTTTGGGTTGGAAGGGACCTCAAAGCTCATCCAGTTCCAGCCCCCTGCCGTGGGCAGGGACACCTCCCACCAGCCCAGGTTGCTCAGGGCCTCATCCAGCCTGGCCTTGAACACCTCCAGGGAGGAGACATCCACAGCTTCCCTGGGCAGCCTGTGCCAGAGTCTCCCCACCCTCACTGGAAAGAATTTCTCCTTCCTCTCTGCTCTGTCCTTCTCAGGCCATGTCTGGAATATTGTGTTCAGTTCTGGGCCTCCAGTTCAGGAAGGACCTCAGGGAACTGCTTGGAAGAGTCCATCCCAGAGGCACAGAGCTGCTGCAGGCAGTGGAACATCTCCTGTGAGCACAGCTGAGGGAGCTGGGGCTTGGAGCAGAGGAGCCTGAGGGCTGCCCTCATTGCTGGGGATGAAGATGTGCAGGGCTGGAGCCAGGCTCTGCTCAGGGATGGCCAAGGACAGCACTGGGGGCAAGCTGGAGCAGAGGAGGTGCCAGGGGAACAGGAGGGAAAACTTTGTCTCTGTGAGGGTGCTGGAGGCCTGGAGCAGGCTGCCCAGAGAGGTTGTGGAGTCTGCTCTGGAGACTTTCCAACCCCCCCTGGCTGTGTTCCTGTGTGCCCTGCCCTGGCAGGGGCTTGGTCTGGGTGATCTTTCGAGGTCCTTTCCAACCCTTCCTGTCCTGTGGTTTGTTCCAAGTTTCAAACAACTCCCAGAGGAAGGGTTTCTGATGCTGTCAGTTCTCGTGAGGTGCTCCCTGGCTATCACTGCAGGCATTGCAGATGCATTGTAAGGTGCAGGTGACCAAAGCTAACCACTCTGTGTTCACTCTCCCTGCTCTGTGGATGGATGTGCTCAGAGACGAAGTGTCGCTGCTCCGCCAGGAGGTCCAAGACTTGCAAGCTTCGCTGAAGGTTGGAAATGTCTTTTACTCACACTGGGTTCTTTGTCTCGGTCTGCAGCCTGTTCCACCAGATCTCAAGTCCTCTCTCCCCCATCCCCTGTGTTTTTTCCCCCCAGGAGGAGAGGTGGTATTCAGAAGAGCTGAAGAAGGAGCTAGAGAAATTGCAGGGGCAGCGGCAGCAAGTAATTGCTTTAAAATACTTGCAGCAGGTTTATCAGCAGCAGTGCCAGTGAGGAGTAAAACCTGTCTGTAAGGCACGTGGCCTGATTCAGTTAGTTCCATACTGTGAATATTGCCATGCTCCTGGGAACAAAGCCACTGCTCTCTCCACAGTTACCTCTGTCGATCAAGCTGAAGGACAAAGTCAGAACAGAGACTCTCAGAATGGTCTGGGTTGGAAGGGCCCTCCAGAGGTCATCCAGTCCAACCCCCTCTGCACTAGGCAGGGCCTTCCTCCACTACAGCAGGTGGCCCAGAGCCTTACCTGGAATATCTCCAGGGATGGGGCCTCCACCACCTCCCTGGACAAATGATTCTTCCAGACACTGCAGGTTCAGTCCAGACTTTTCCTTCTGGGTGGCTTATCCAGAACTCAGTTTATTAACCCCAACCAAACTCATTGCCTTAGTAAATGAACTCAGTTTAGTTAAAAAGTCAACCAGCTGTGGTGGTTGGGCAGTGGGGTCTGTCTTGTGAAGAGCTTGTGGAGAACAGTAGTGTTGGTTTCACACCAGGTGAACTGAACTAACAAGGCAGGGCAGGTTCTGGTGTGTTGTGGCCAAAGGAACCTCTCTCCTCTTCTCCTCTGAGCTGCTGGAGATGCTGGGTGGTTACAGACCTCAGACACTGTCTCCTGGCACAATTCCTTCCCAGGATGTGTGCAGTGGTGGCTGGAGGCTCTCTTTTCCCTCCCAGGATGTGTGCAGTGGTGGCTGGAGGCTCTCTTTCCCCTCCCAGGATATGTGCAGTGGTGGCTGGAGGCTCTCTTTTCCTCCCAGGATGTGTGCAGTGGTGGCTGGAAGCTCTCTTTCCCCTCCCAGGATGTGTGCAGTGGTGGCTGGAGGCTCTCTTTTCCCTCCCAGGATGTGTGCAGTGGTGGCTGGAGGCTCTCTTTTCCCTCCCAGGATGTGTGCAGTGGTGGCTGGAGGCTCTCTTTCCCCTCCCAGGATGTGTGCAGTGGTGGCTGGAAGCTCTCTTTTCCCTCCCAGGATGTGTGCAGTGGTGGCTGGAGCTCTCTTTTCCCTCCCAGGATGTGTGCAGTGGTGGCTGGAGGCTCTCTTTCCCCTCCCAGGATGTGTGCAGTGGTGGCTGGAGCCTGTGCTTTAGGGCAGATTTCAGTATGGAGAAAGAGAAGGGTTGGGGATTGTTGAGCCTCACAAGTCTGAAAGTCTGATAGTGATGCATGAGATGGAAGATCATCTTGGCCCTTTCCAGTCAGAGATGGAATGGTTTGGGTTGGAAGGGACCTTTAAGGTCATCCAATTCCACCCCCCTGCCATGGGCAGGGACACCTCCCACCAGCTCAAGGCCTCATCCAGCCTGGCCTTGGACACCTCCAGGGAAGGGACTGTTCCTGACACAGGTGTTTGACCCCAGGGATTTCCAGGGCTATTGGCCATACTTGAGCACAGGAGTGTTCATCTCCCTCTCCTGCCCCCAGTGGGATGAGCTTTGGGAGCAGCAGCTTGGCCTCCTGCTGTGTCTAATGCTGCATTTCTTCTGCTCTCCTCAGGACTCCAAGTCTGATGGATTGTCCACGACTACATCCACAGGTGATGAACTTTGCATTGTATTCATTCCTGCACCCCCTGCAGTTCCTGAATGTGTTTGTCAGGGTAGCTTTTAGCTTAGGAAAGAGCCCTTTTGGTACATTAAAACACCTGGAAAGGTAAATTATTGGGGGTGGGGGGGGAAACC
This sequence comes from Colaptes auratus, assembly GCA_015227895.2. NCBI lineage: Eukaryota > Metazoa > Chordata > Aves > Piciformes > Picidae > Colaptes > Colaptes auratus. Next base: position 30,524,432 of record CM037634.1, on the reverse strand, counting down.
AGCTCATTCTAAGTGCTTTTGACAGCTGCAGTCTGGGCAGATACTCCAGAAGCTTGACAGAATGAGGCAGGTTTCCCCCTGACCCTGGGAGCAGTTCCAGGGGTGCCTTGGGGCATGTTTGTAATCGTTTCATGTGTTCAAGGCCTCAGAACAAGGCTTTTGCTGAGAAGGACTCTGGTGGTTGCTATTTGAACCACGGTGTCTGCCAGGGCTGCTTTCCTTTGGTGCTGTCCTGTGCTCCTTGCTAGCAAAGTAAACCCCCCAGGAATGGTATTTGTGTTTCTCTTTTCTTACCATTTTTGTTTGGTTTCATTGTGCAGGCCAACAATGTTGGCTCTGTGTTTCTCTCCAAGAGACACTCATGGTGTGTGCAGAACACAGGTTCACTCCTCTGAGGTTCACAGAATGGGTTGGGTTGGAAGGGAGCTTCAGGATCATCCAGTCCCAACCCCCCTGCCCTGGGCAGGGACACCTCCCACCAGCCCAGGTTGCTCAAGGCCTCATCCAGCCTGGCCTTGTGCACCTCCAGGAGGGGACATCCACAGCCTGCCTGGGCATATCTGACTGATGTGATTAGCATGGACTCATAGATGGTTATGGGCTGGAAAGCACCTCCAAAGCTCATCCAGTCCAACCCCCCTGCAGTCAGCAGGAACATCCTCCGCTGGATCAGGTTGCTCAGAGCCTTATTGAGCCTGACCTTGACTGTCTCCAGGGATGGGGCCTCAACCACCTCCCTGGGCAACCTGCTGCAGTGTTCCAGCACCCTCATGGTGCAGAACTTGTTCCTCACATCCAATCTCAGTCTGCTCTGCTCTAGTTTGAAACCATATCTGACTGCTGACGATTAAAGAGCTTTTAATCAGAACTGAAGGCTTGGATTTCAGCAGCATGTGGCAGTGATCTCAAGGGCTCTTTATGCCTGGTGAGAAATCACAGGGACTTAATCCTGGAGAGCACTCAACAGGGTTCAGCATCATGCTTGTGGATATTTAACCCCAGTGAAGTTGTTCCCTTCGCTAGGCTGGTTGTGAATTTGGGATACTTCCCTGCTCTGCTTTGTTCTGGGTGGGAGCAACTGCTTTGTCCTGGCAATGCTAAAGCAAATAATGCTGTTCTGTTTGTGGGAGCAGAGTCACTGGAACGACAGCTGGAAGAGGTTCAAGTAGAAAACTTCAACATTAAGCAAATGAAAGACTTGTTTGAGCAAAAGGCAGCCCAGCTGGCCACCGAGATCGTGGGTGAGTGTCCGCACCCCAGCCCTGCTGCGCTCTGCCCCTGCAGCCTGTGCCAGCCAGCAGGTACTCAGCTCCCCCTGCAGTGGCAGACTTCATCTCACAGGTATCATTTGTCCACCTTCCTCCTCATTAGATCTCAAGTCAAAGTATGATGAAGAGCTCAGCCTTCGGGAGGGGGCAGAACAGAAACTGACAAACCTGAGGCAAGAGCTGCAGAAGGAGAGGAGTGCAGTGGAAGACCTGAAGACAGAGCTGGTACTCACCTCCCACTGGTGGCTTTCTTGCTTTGTCAAAGCAGTCAGACCCTGGTGAACTTGGAGCTGCCTGCTGGTGGGCTGAGGAGCTTCAGGACACCATTGTTTGTGGCCTGTTTGGTCTGTCCTTAGCTCACCCTTCTTTTTTCCATGAGGTGCTGTGCTCTGACTGGCCCTGGCCAGCTGCAGTTATGAGAAGTGCTGAGAGGGGTTTTGTGGCAGGGTGGCTGAAAGGCTGGCAGCTGTCATCACCATGCCTGTGTTCAAGCTGTCCCTCTTGCTCTTGGCTGATAATACCAGTGTGTGGATTCCAGGAGTCTGGCTCCTGGTGACTTTAAATACAGCCATGGCTCCAGGGAGCAATTCCAGTGCAGTCAGAGCACTCCTAGGGCAGGAGTGAAGGGGATTTCCAAGTTTCTCCCATTTGGCCACTGCTCAGGCCCTGGAGGAAAGCAGGACTCATTTATTCCCCTTCTCTGCAGTCAGCTGCCCTGAAGGGCTCCCAAGGCAGGGCTCTTGGCCCTGCCCAACCACTGGGCCTGTCCATTCCTCCCTGTTCACTTGTTCCATATCTTTCTTTCTCCTTCTGCATCCTTACCCTTTTCCTGTACCTTTTCTCTTCAGGATCACAGAATGCATCAGGTTGGAAGGACCCTCAAAGGTCATCTTGTCCAACCCCCCTGCAGTCAGCAGGGACATCTCCAACTAGAGCAGTTGCCCAGGGCCACAGCAAGTTTGACCTTGAGTGTCTCCAGGGATGGAGCCTCAACCACCTCCCTGGGCAACCTGTTCAGTATTTCACCACTCTTCCTGTGCAGAACTTCCTCCTGATGTCCAATCTGAATTCACCCTGCTCCAGTTCCAAACCACTGCCCCTTGTCCTGTCACTACAATCCCTTCTGAACAGTCCCTCCCCAGCCTTCCTGTAGGTCCCCTTCAGGTACTGGAAGGTTGCTCTAAGATCTCTCCAGAGCCTTCTCCAGGCTGAACAGCCCCAGCTCCCTCAGCCTGTCCTTGCAGCAGAGGTCCTCCAGCCCTCTGATCATCTTTGTGGCCTTCTCTGGACCCAGTCCGTCAGGTCCATGTCCTTCTTGTGTCGGGGTCCCATAGCTGGACACAGCAGGGCAGGCGAGGTGTCCCCAGAGCAGAGGGGCAGGATCCCCTCTCTCCATCTCTGGCAATGGGCACTGGCAGCCCAGAAGGCCAATGGCAGCAGAAGGCCAATGGCAGCCCAGAAGGCCAATGGCAGCCCAGAAGGCCAATGGCAGCCCAGGCCCCCTTCTGGGCTGCCAGTGCCCATTGCTGGCTGCTGCCCAGCTTCTCATCCTCTAGTACCCTCAAGTCCTTTTCTCTGTAGCCCATTTTGGTTTGGGTTTTGCAGCCTTCACGCTGTGATCTTGTCTGATATGATCTATATGTGTACCTTGCCTGTCCTTCTTGTGTTGGGGTGCTCAGAACTGGAGACAGCACTGCAGGTGAGGTCTCAGCCTGGCAGAGTGGCAGAATCACCTCCCCCCATCTGCTGGCCACCATTCTTTTGCTGCAGCACTGCTTTCTTTGGAGCCCACTGTTGCCTTCCCTCTCCTTTCCTTCCACAGCTTTTCATCTGCAGGGCTGTTGCAGTTTTTGTGCCCCCCTCTTTTGCTTGTCCTGGGTTTGGCTGTGTCTGGGTTTGTTCTTTGGTGGCTTTGTGCACCGCTGCGGCGCTGTCCGCGGTGCTTGCCTTGAGCTGATGGCCTGAAAGGCCTTTGGAGATGACGCTGGAAGTGTGTCTGCCAAGGGTGTTTTGCTGACTGCTGCTCTTCTGCTCCTCAGCTCCAGAGGCCTGGTGTGGAAGATGTGGCTGTCCTGAAGAAGGAACTGGTCCAAGTTCAGACACTGATGGACAAGATGACTCTGGAACGGGAGCGGGAGTCCGAGAAGCTGAAAGATGAATGCAAGCACTTGCAGGCGGAGCAGGCAAGCTCGGAGGTAATCATCGACTGGATCAGGGTGGAAGGGACCTCAGAGGTCATCGACTCCGACCTCCCCACCATGGGCAGGGACACTTCTCAGTTAGGCTGCTCAAGACCTTATCCAACCTGGCCTTGAACACCTCCAGGGAGAGGGCATCCACAGCCTCCCTGGGCAGCCTGTGCCAGGGTCTGCCAGCCTCACTGGGAGGAATTGCTTCATCTCCAGCCTCAATCTGCCCTCCTTAAGCTTCTGTCCTTTCCCTCCCATCCTATCACTTCCCAGCAAGAGAGATTGGCCATTGGGATGTGCTGCCCAGGGAGGTGGTGTAGTCCCCATCCCTGGAGGTGCTTAAGAAGAGCCTGGCTGAGGCACTTGGTGCCATGGTTGAGTTGGTTAGATGGTGTTGGGTGAGAGGTTGGGCTGGATGATCTTGAAGCTCTTTTCCAGCCTGGGTAGTTCTGTATTCTGTGTCACTCCAAGATGGTTATTTGTATGCAAGCTCCTTCCAGTTTTGCTCTCAGCCATCTCAGCTGCTGGTGAGTTCTGCATGCACGGCTTTGGTTACAGTGTGGTTTTGTTCTGTTTGTCTTGGCAGGCTACCATTAACCAGTTGAGAGCTGAACTTGCTAAGGGACCTCAGGAGGTGGCTGTGTATGTGCAGGAGCTGCAAAAACATCAAAGTTTAGTCAAAGAGCTTGAACAGAAAAACCAGGTGAGGCTGATGGTTTTCCTGTGCTTGTCAGTTCACTTCAAAATGGAAACACATCACAGGCTGGACTGGATGACCCTCTGAAGGTCCTGCCATGCAATTCTCTGAGCAGCAGCAGCAGCATTTGTGGTTCAATTCCTGTCTAATCCTCTGCAGCCACAGAATCACAGGCTGGAAAAGCTCTCTGAGAGCATCCAGCCCAACCAGCAACCCAACAGCACCACGGCCCCAAGTGCCACAGGTGTCTGGAACCCCTCCAGGGCTGGGGACTCCAGCACCTCCCTGGGCAGCCTCTGCCCATTCCTGACCACTCTTGCAGCAATTTTTCCTCATCTCCACCTCCCCTGGCACAGGGCAGGGTGGAATGTCTTGCATTGTGATGTGTACAGCCACCTCTAACTCCTTTGGGGCGCAGGAAGATCCTGCTGCAGAGTGCCTGAAGCTGCTGTAGCGCCTCGAGCAAGCCCTTTCTTCCCCCGTCAGGAGCTCTGCTGAGCAGAGCTTGGCTTGCCGTGCAGAGGCCACTTGCTGGCTGGTAGCACAGCAGAGACCTGATGTGCAAAGCCAGTGCACTCCCTGGAGTCTGGGACCTGTTGGAATTCTGGACCCATTGCATGTGGGGCTTTTGTCTTTCCTTGGTGGTTGCTGTTGGGGCTTTGTGTTTGTTTGGTTTGGGGTTTTTGTTTAGGGAGATTGTGATGCATCCTCTGCAGGGACAGAAGAATGCTCAGTTCCTAGCCTGCTACTGCTGTAGCTGCTCTGAAATGTGAGCAGTGACTTTTTCCCTGGGAGGGAGGCAGAGCAGGGAGCAGGCAGCTCAGAGGCTTGTGGAGTCTTCTTCTCTGGAGACATTCAAAACCTGCCTGGATGTGTTCCTGGGTGACCTGCCCTGGGTGATCCTCCTCTGGATGATCTCCAGAGGTCCCTTTCAGCCCCTACCATTCTGTGACTCCTGTGAGAATGTAACCCCCCAGGATTTGCAGTTGAAGCTCTGTGCTGTTGGAGCTCTAGAATGAGCCTGTGTAAGATGAAGGAGAGGTCAGTATTTTCTTTCGTGGCCTTATTTGAGCCTGAAACTTCCTTCTGGGCAAAAGCAATGAGAGTAATGCCCTGGACACCTGTCAGCAGAGCTGCTCTGGAATTGCTGTGCATCTCTCTTCACAGGGTCTTGCTGAGAAGCTGCTGAAGAAAGAGCAGGACTACACCCAGCTGGAAGAAAAACACAATGAAGTGTCTGTGAGCAAGAAGAACATCCAGGCAAGCTTTCATCAGAAAGACCTGGACTGCCAGCAGCTTCAGGCAAAGCTGTCTGCTTCTGAAGCCTCCATACAGAGATTACAGACAGAGCTAGGGGAGAAGGGGGAAGCAAGCCAGAAGCTTAAAGAAGAGTTGTCTGAAGTAGAGACAAAGTACCAGCATCTGAAGGCAGAATGTAAACAGCTCCAGCAGCAGAGGGAGGAGAAAGAGCAGCATGGCCTGCAGCTCCAGAGTGAGCTCAGCCAGGTAAGTTACTTAGCACAGAATCGTTAAGGTTGGAAAAGAGCTGAGGAGCATCAAGTCCAGCCTGCCACCCACACCTCTGTCTCCACCAGGCCATGGCTTGGAGCAGCAGTTCAGGAGGGACAGGGATCTGCTGGAGAGAGTCCAAGGGAGGGCTACAAGGATGCTGCAGGGCCTGGAGCACTGCCCTGTGAGGAGAGGCTGAGCCCTGGGGCTGTTTAGTCTGGAGAGGAGAAGGCTGAGAGGGATCTGACCAATGTCTATCAATAGCTGAGGGCTGGGGGCCAGGAGGCAGGGGACAGGCTCTGCTCAGCTGCACCCTGGGTAGGACAAGGGGCAATGGATAGAAACTCCAGCACAGGAGGTTCCACCTCAACATGAGGAGGAACTTCTGCACTCTCAGAGCCCTGGAGCAGGCTGCCCAGGGAGGCTGTGGAGTCTCCTTCTCTGGAGCCTTCCCAGCCCTGTCTGGATGTGTTCCTGTGTGACCTGTGCTGGATTCTCTGCTCCTTGTCTGGCAGGGGGTTGGACTTGAGGATCTCTGGAGGTCCCTTCCAACCCTGACATCCTGTGCTCTGTGCTCCTGTTGAGACAGCTCTTGAAACCGTCCCACGAGGGTGTTGTAATCTCTGCATGCACATCATGCAGGTGCACTGCCATCTCCTTGTGGGAGGGCAAAAACTGCAGGCTGCTCGCACCTGAAGGCAGCTAAGCACTGCAGAGGGTGAGGCTGAAGTAGAGAGCTGCAGGCTGACCAAAGGGCAACAGTTCCCTGTTCTTCCCCTGGCAGCTGCACAGTAAGCTGCTGGAGGCGGAGCGGCAGCTGGGGGAGGCTCACGGCCGGCTGAAGGAGCAGAGGCAGCTCTCCAGTGAGAAGCTGATGGACAAAGAGCAGCAGGTGGCTGACCTGCAGTTAAAACTTTCTCGTGCTGAAGAGCAGGTAGGGCACCTCCTGGAGCTTCTGCCAGCTCCTCTTTGTCCTGCTTGGCCAGGAGCCCGGGGCGGGGCTGTGGTCGGTAGGGCTTGGCCCCCTGGGGATGTCCTTCCACCAATGCTGGGAAAGCCCTGGGGTAAAACTGATGGCATCCTCACTGCCTGCCCTGGCCTCAAGTGGCCTAAGATGGCCTTTTGCCCAGGTCTGCCTAAATGCCAGCTGCATTACAGGTGTTTGTAAGGCTGGATGCTCATCAGCTGCATCTTGTGGCCCTGGTGCTTTAGAGATGAGCAGTGGCTGTGCTGCCAGGCAGAGCTGGGCAGAGGGAGAGCTGGGCAAGGGGCAGCCTGAGGAGGTTCAACAAGGGTGAGTGCAGAGTCCTGCACCTGGGGCAGATCTGGTGGGGAGGTTGGAGGAGATGAGCTCTGAGCTCCCTTCCAACCTGAGCCACTCTGTGACTCTGTGAGCACCAAAGATTTGGGTTAGGTTTGGATTCTTGAAGCAGCAGCATGCATTTCTATGCCACTTCCCAAACCCTCCTGTTTAGACTCAAACCTTCCAGCATTTGGAATGGCTCTGCAGCACCCCTGGGTGCTGTTTGTCCATCCTCAGCCCTGGGGCAGCCCTGGGTGCTGTTTGTCCATCCTCAGCCCTGGGGCAGCCCTGGGTGCTGTTTGTCCATCCTCAGCCCTGGGGCAGCCCTGGGTGCTGTTTGTCCATCCTCAGCCCTGGGGCAGCCCTGGGTGCTGTTTGTCCATCCCAGCCTGGTGACTTTGTTGTTTTGCTGGGTTGTTTCATTTTTGGCTTTCAGCTGAAGGAGAAAGCAGCAAACTCTACAGATTTGCAGCACCAGTTAGACAAAGCCAAGCAGCAGCACCAGGAGCAGCAGACACTTCAGCAAAACACCACAGCAAAGCTGAGAGAAGCCCAGGTAAGAGAGCTGTGCATCCTCACCTGAAGGTGTGTTCCAGGATTTTCCCTCTGAAAAGTGACTTGCATGGCTTGCCCTGCTGCTAGTACCTTGTAATGTGGAGCAGAGCCCCTGGGGAGCAGCAGCCCCATGCACCAGCACAGACTGAGGGTTGATCTGCTGGAAAGCAGCTCCATGGATGAAGGTCTTGGAGTCCTCAGTTCTGCCTGGGACAGCAATGTGCCCTTGTGGCCAAGAGAGCCAATGGGATCCTGGGGGACAGCAAGCAAAGTGTGGCCAGCAGGGCTGGGGAGGTTCTGCTCCCTCTCTGCTCTGCTGAGACCACAGCTGCAGTCCTGTGTCCAGTTCTGGGCTCCCCAGTTCAAGAGAGACAGAGCCCTGCTGGAGAGAGGCCAGTGGAGAGGATGTTTAGGGGGCTTGAGCATCTCCCCTGTGAAGAGAGACTGAGAGCCCTGGGGCTGTTCAGCCTGGAGAGGAGAAGGCTGAGAGGGATCTGATCAATGTCTGTCAATAGCTGGGGGGGGGGGGGCAAGAAGGGGCCAGGCTCTGTCTGGTAGTGCCCAGTGAGAGGACAAGGGGCAGGAGACACAAACTGGAACCCAGGAGGCTCCACCTCAGCATGAGCTTTGTTGTGAGGGTGCTGGAGCCCTGGGGCAGGCTGCCCAGAGAGGCTGTGGAGTCTCCTGCTCTGGAGCCTTTCCAGACCCTGTCTGGCTGTGCTCCTGTGTGCCCTGCCCTGGGTGATGCTGCTCTGGCAGGGGTTGGGCTGGGTGATCTCTTTGGGGCCCTTCCCACCCCTCCCACGCTGTGACTGTGTGATCCAGAGCGTGTGCTAGGCCACCCAACATTTTGTGCCTCAGGAGCTCTCCCGAGGCCTTAGCCTGCAGGGAGCTGTTGTGTGGTTTTCTAGAACGATCTGGAGCAGGTGCTGAGGCAAATTGGAGACAAGGACCAGAAAATTCAAAACCTGGAGGCTTTGCTTCAGAAAAGCAAGGAAAACATTGCCCTGCTGGAAAAGGAGAGAGAGGACTTGTATGCAAAGATCCAGGCTGGGGAGGGAGAAACTGCAGTCCTCAACCAGCTGCAAGAGAAGAACCATGGGCTGCAGATACAGGTGAGAGCTCAGAGGCCTCTTGCTCTGCTTCCATCCTCAGGAGTGACTCCTGTTGCCTGCTGCTTCCTTCTCAGCAGAGGTGACCCCACCCTGTGGTGGTTCTTTGGCACTTACTGGACGACCTTGCTGTCACTTTCACAAGGCTTGTGCTCTGGTGACTCCCTTGCTCTCCTCAGCAGGGCCAGGCTGGATGAGGCCCTGAGCAGCCTGGGCTGCTGGGAGGTGTCCCTGCCCGTGGCAGGGGGCTGGAGCTGGATGAGCTTGGAGGTCCCTTCCAGCCCAACCCATGCTGTGAGTGTGTGAGCACAGGAGCAGGGTGTCCTAGGTGTGTGCCACATGGCTCTGGCAGTGATGCCTGCTGGGCAAGCAGCTTTGGGGACATTTCTGCTTCTCTTGTTTTGACAAGAGTGTGAACTCTTGCTTTCCCCACCAACACTCAGCCTAGCCTGCAGCTGCTGTCCCCTTGCTGTGGTGGGTTCATTACACTAAGGCCAAATGGACAGCTGTAAAGCAGTGCAGCTCTGGGTTGGGCAGCAGGAGGGAGTTCTGCACAGTGAGGGTGGTGAGACACAGGACCAGGCTGCCCTGGGAGGTGGTGGAGGCTCCATCCCTGCAGCCATCCGAGATCAGAAACTTGGTGCAGCCCTGGGCAGCCTGCTGCAGCTGGAGGTGTGCCTGCTGCCTGCAGGGGGTTGGAGAGGATGAGTTAGAGAGTCCCTTCCAACCCAAACCCTTCTGGGATTCTGTCATTCCCTTTTGCTTCCATTTTCACCACAGAAGCAGAATGGCTGAGGTTGGAAGGGTCATGGGCAGGGATGCCTCTCAGTGCTCAAGGCCTCATCCAGCCTGGCCTTCAGCAGCCCTGGGGAGGAGGCATTGCCCTGTTTGGCAGTCTGCTGGGGGGTACAGTGCTGCCTCACTGCAACAGGCCAGAGGAAGACATGAGATCTTGCTGAGTCAGCAGAACCATCCTGAGCCATGCTAGGATTCAGAAGACTTCTGACTCTTTGGCCTTCTCTTTCACCTCCTTTCTTCACCCTTTTTTCCCCCTTCCCCCCTGCAGGTAACTCAGCTGACAGAGAAGCTGAAGAATCAATCAGAAAGTCACAAACAAGCCCAAGAGAACTTGCATGAGCAAGTGCAGGAGCAAAAGTCACATCTCAGGGCTGCCCAGGACAGGGTGCTGTCCCTGGAAGCAAACCTCACAGAACTCACCAGCCAGCTCAATGAAAGCAAAGAGAAGGTGTCCCAGCTGGATGTGCAGGTAATGGAGCTCTGACTGCTGCTGAGAAACCCTGCTTGTGGTGGCTGTGCTCCCTCCAGGCAGGCTGCAGCAGGGGAGCTTCAGGCTGGGCACTAGCAGAGGGCTGTCTCTCACAGCAAGAGTGCTCAGATGCTGGCTCAGGCTGCCCAGGGAGGTGGTGGAGTCACCAGGCCTGGAGGTGGTGTAAGGTCATTTAGATGTGGTGCTTGGGGGAATGGTTTAGAGGTCAGCTCTGTAGAGCAGGGTTAATGGTTGGACTGGATGATCCCAGGGCTCCTTCCCAGCCTGACTGAGGCTGTAGCTCTGAGATTCAGACCAAGCAGTCTGGGGAACAAAATGCATCTTCCATCATAAGGACACAGAGCTGCTGGAGCCAGGCCACAAGGATGCTCCAAGGGCTGGAGCAGCTCTGCTGTGAGGACAGGCTGAGGCAGCTGGGGGGGGTGTTCAGTCTGGAGAAGAGAAGGCTCCAGGCAGACCTCAGAGCAGCCTGCCAGCACCTCATGGGCTACAAGCAGGCTGCAGAGGGACTGTTTCCAGAGGCCTGCAGGGACAGGACCAGGGGCAATGGTTTGGAATGAGAGCAGAGCAGATTGAGATTGGATGTGAGGAACAAGTGCTGCACCAGGAGGCTGCTGGAACACTGCAGCAGGTTGCCCAGGGAGGTCCTGTCCCTGGAGATATTCAAGGTGAGGCTGGACAGGGCTCTGAGCAGCCTGGTCTAGTGGAGGATGTCCCTGCTGAGTGCAGGGGTTTGGACTGGATGAGCTTTGGAGGTGCCTTCCATCCCAGGTGAGCTGTGGAGGTGCCTTCCATGATTCTCTGAGCAGGACTGGCATTTTTATTGTGTCAGGTTTCTTAGCTCTGAAGTTCAGAACCAGCAATTGCTTCAAATCCTGTTCAATGAGACTGTTCTAAAGCTTGTCAACCTGCCTTTGCTGAAAGTAGCACATGCAAACTACTGATTTGACTGCTAGACTAGAGATTTGACTGCCCAACTGACTGATAAGTGTAGGAAGCCTTGGAATGTGCTGCAGGTAGATGTTTCATTGCCATCCACCTTGCCTTGCAGGTCAAAGCAAAGACTGAGCTGCTGCTTTCAGCAGAAGCATCCAAAGCTGCCCAGAGAGCAGATCTGCAGAATCACCTGGACACTGCTCAGCATGCACTGCAAGATAAGCAGCAGGTTGGAAACTCAGAGCTTCTGTGTCACCTAAAGACTGAAGAGCAGCCTGTCCACAAAGCACACCAAGCCAAGGCTGTCCTGGGGAAGCCTCTCTTTAGGACATTGGAAGCAGCTGCTGTGCATCCAGCTCTCTTTGCTGGGATCAGGACCAATCTGTTTGGCAGCATGAAGAATGGAGTTGAGAATCCACTCCTTGCAGGGGGTCATGGAAGAGGGGAGATTTGGACTGGAGATGAGGAAGTTCTTTCCAGTGAGGGTGGTGAGGCACTGGCAGAGGCTGCCCAGGGAGGCTGTGGCTGCCCTCTCCCTGGGGGGTGTTCCAGACCCCTGTGGCCATGGCACCTGGGGCCATGGCTTGGTGGCCGTGGTGGTGCTGGCTTGCTGGTTGGCCTGGGTGATCTCAGAGGGCTCTTCCAACCCAAACAGTTCTGTGACTTCACCAGCTGCTGCATGAACTGTTTGAGCTGTCAGAGTCAGTGCTGCTGTGGTCTTCATGGAGGCATCCAGCAGTTGCTGACACAGCAGCATTTCTTAGCTTGGGAGTGTAAGGAGTTGCTCTGAAGGGAAGGTTTCTGTGCAACTGGGGAGTAATTCATAGACTCCAAGGTCATCCACTGCCAACCCCCTGCCATGGGCAGGGACACCTTCCACTGGACCAGGTTGTCCAGGGCCTCATCCAGCCTGGCCCTGAACACCCCAGGGAGGGGACAGCCACAGCCTCCCTGGGCAGCCTGTGCCAGAGTCTCCCCTCCCTCCCTGGCTGGGGAATTTCTTCCTCATCTCCAGTCTCAATGGATCCTCCTCATGCTTCAATCCATTCCCCCTCATCCTGTCACTACAAGCCCTTGCAACCAGTCCCTCCCCAGCTTTCTTGTAGGCCCCACTCAGATCCTAATCAATAATGGCACAAATGAGCCTGGCTGAAGTGCCAGAAGCTGTGACCTTGCTGTCATAGAGGCTGGGAGGTGGAAGTGTTCCTGCCCCTCGTGGGAATGCTGCTGGCTTGTGTGGAGCTGAATGGTCTGAGGGCCTGTGTGGTGTGTGGGGCCCTGCCCATGCTCTTTGCTTCCCTCTTTGGCAGTGCTCAGTTTCATGACAGTGGCAGGATTGTTCCCTGAGCCTTTGTAGTGTTGCTTTCCAGTTGCTGCTGCACAAACTGCACCATCTGTTACCCACAGCTCCTCTTGCATCTGTAACCCCAGGCACCTCTGCTCACATTTAGCCCTCAGCCTGTGAAGGTGGGAGAGGAATATTGAGGCTTTAACAGAAACCTCTCCATCTAACAGAGAATCTCTCCCCCTCTGGGTGTCTTCCCTCTCAGTTTCCTGCCCCTCAGAGTAAAAAGGACACCACCCCCCCCACGATTTCCCTGCTTGATTTGTTAGAGCATTGCAGTCAGTTGTGACAGCAGGGATTTGGGGCAGTTAGTTAAAAGCTAATGAGCCTTGTGTTTTGCTTCCACCCCAGGAGCTGAATAAGGTCAGTGCTCAGCTGGAGCAGGTGACAGCGAAGCTGAGCGACAAGCAGGAGCACTGTGCTCAGCTGGAAGCCAGTCTCAAGGAGCACAAGGAGAAACATCTGGCTTTGGAACAGAAAACCGAAGAGCTGGAGGGGCAGCTGAAGGTTTGTGTTGCACACAGCATCTGGGCTTGCAGAAGTGAACCTCCTGCACTCCAGGGCACCTGGCTCACAGCAGCCCCACAGAGCACTGCAGGCTCGGGGCAGGGTGGCTGGAGAGGCCCTGGGGACCTGGGGGTGTGGATCTCTGGCTGGCTGAACATGAGCCAGCAGTGTGCTCAGGAGGACTTTTATTTGCTGGCTGTGCCCTGCTGGCCCTGACACTGCGTTTTTCTGTCTCAGAAACTGGAAGCTGACATCGTGGAGGCTAAAGCAAGCAGAGAGCAAACCCTGCAGGAGCTGCAGCAGCAGCGGCGGCAGGCTGCGGAGTCGGAGCTCCGGGCGGCAGAGCTGAGCCGAGAGCTGCAAGCAGCACGAGAAGAGTAGGTGGCACCTGGGCTGCAGCACTCCTCAGAGGCAGGCATGGCTGGGAGAGGCTCAGCATGGGCCAGCAGTGCTCGGGGGGCCAAGAAGACCACCAGCATCCTGGCCTGGAGCAGCAGTGGTGTGGCCAGCAGCAGCAGGGCAGTGATGGTGTCCCTGTGCTGAGCACTGGTGAGGCTGAACCTCGATTCTGGGTTCAGCTTTGGAATCCTCACTGCAAGAAGGACACTGAGGGGCTGGAGCATGTCCAGAGAAAGGCAACCAAGCTGGGGAAGGGTCTGGAGAAGAGGGCTGGGGAGGAGCAGCTGAGGGAGCTGGGGGTGTTCAGTGTGGAGAAGCAAGGCTGAGGGAGACCTCCTTGCTCTCTGCAGCTCCCTGCAGTGATAGGAGGAGAGGAAATGGCCTGAAATTGTGCCAGGGGAGGGGTGGGTTGGAGATACAAAAGAACCTGGGAAGGTTTTCACTCTCTATTTGCTATTTGCAGGGTGTCCAATGCTACCTTGGCTTTGCAGAAGAAATCTGAGGCCCTGGAACAAGTGAAAGAGCAAGTCTCCAGGCAGGAGGAGGAGAAGGCCAGCCTCAAACAAGACCTTGAGAAAGCAAACCAAGAGACAAGTAAACAACTGAAGGAGTTGGATTCCAAAATGCAAGCAGCAACATCAGAGCTGCAGCAAGTGAAGTCAGAGAAGGAGACTCTGGTGAAGGACCTCACAGCTACCAAAGAGAAGCTCTCCCAAAGTTCTGAGTCCTTCAGAAGGAGAAAGGAGGAGTTGGAAAAGGAAATCCAAAAAGGCAGAGCAGCTGTGGCAGAGATGGTCAGTGGGCTGCTCCCTGGGGGCTGCCCTGGTGTCTTTGCAGGCTGATCACCTGGCTGTGGCTTGCTACACATCTGCCACATCACTTCTCCCTGCCACATGTCCCATCCCTGGGGCTGTTCAGGGCCAGGCTGGATGAGGCCCTGGGCAGCTGAGCCTAGCTGAGAGCTGTCCCTGCCCGTGGTGGGGAGGCTGGAGGAGAGGAGCTCTGAGCTCCCTTCCAAGCAGAGCCCCTCCAGGATGCTGTGCTTTGGGAATGCTTAGCTTGAGGTCTCATCAGGCTGCCTAGATAGCAGAGTTTCAGGAAGGTCTCAAGAGGGGCAGGATAATGAGTGCTTGACCCCCAGAGCAGCCTAGAATGGCAAAGGAATGGGCTCCAGCCCTACAGCACACCTCCTTCCCTGCTGTGCTTTGGGTGGGCTCTCTGAGTTCATGGAGTCAGAATGGCTCAGGCTGGAAGGGAGCTCAGAGCTCATCTCCAACCTCCCCACCAGGGAGGGGAGGCAGGGACAACTCTCAGCTAGACTCAGCTGCTCCTCATCCAGCCTGGCCCTCAACACCCCCAGGCAGGAGGCAGCCACAGCCTCCCTGGGCAGCCTGGGCCAGAGCCTCAGCAGCCTCCTGCTGAACAACTTCTTCCTCAGCTCCACTCTGACCCTGCTCCAAACCCTTCCCCCTTGGCCTGGCTCAGACCCCCTCAGCAAAAGTCTCTCTGCAGCCTTCCTGCAGGATCCCTTCAGGTGCTGGCAGCAGCTCTGAGGTGCCCCTGGAGCCTTCTCCTCTGCAGGCTGCACAGCCCCAGCTCCCTCAGCCTGTGCTCACAGCAGAGGTTCTGCAGCCCTTGGAGCATCTCTGTGGCCTCCTCTGGAGTCTCTCCAGCAGCTCTGTGTCCTTCTGCTGCTGGGGACACCAGAGCTGGAGGCAGGGTTGGAGGTGAGGTCTGAGCAGAGCAGAAGCTGCAGGATATGCTGTGGTCAGGGCAGCAGTGCAGCCAAGACAGCAGCGTGGCTGACACACAGCTGCCTCTGGGCTGCAGGAGGCACTGCTGGCTCCTGGGGAGCTGCTCAGCACCCAGCACCCCCAGGGCCCTTGCTTCAGGGCTGCTCTGCAGCTGAGGAGGAAAGCTTTTCCACTGAAAAGGGAAGCATCCAAGCCTGTGAGGGCTTTGCAGATCCTGCCAGTGGAACTCCTGGCAGGCAATCTCAGAAGCTCACAGGAAGGTTTCCTTCTCTTCTGTTTCTTAGGAAAAGTCTTACCAAGAAGTGAAACAGCAGCTCCAGGTGCAGACAGAGTCTGTAGCCAAAGAGAGGAATGAGCTGAAGAACTCCCTGGAGAAGAAGGAAGTGGTAAGCTGTGTGCTGGGCTGCAGAGGAAGGTGGCCAGCAGGAGTGCTGAGCGAGGCAGAGCTTCCCCTGCAGTCTCAGGAGAGAGGGAGGCTGCAGGTCTCACTCTGACCTCTCTGGGGCACTGAAATGAGGTGGTGCTGAGCTTCCCCTGGCTGTTTACTGCTGAGCTTTGACATGCAGGTTTTGCTCCTACCTCTGAGTGCTCCACATGCCTTAGTGAGGGGTTTGAGCCCTTCAGGTGCTGAGCCAGGGACTTGGTAGCACCATGGCCTCCTCTGCTTCGTTGTTTGCCTCCTAGTTGCAGCCAGTGAAAGCTGTTCGGTGGTCGGCTTAGGGCTGGGGCCAGCCTCAGGCCTGCCCAGCGTGTTCTGTGTGTGGCTGGCAGGACATTTGCAGCCCTCCTGGGAGGATTTAGTCTCTTTTGTGTGCATCACCTGCCTGTGACTTCTTTTTTGAAGATCATGCCCAGTGTAGCCCAGCTGGCAGCCTGAAGGCCAAATCTGCTTTCATGGATTTCTTTGCCTGCCCCTAAAGGAAAAGATATGATCAGTGGACACAGTTTGATGGACTGTGATGGACTCTTGCTGCCTGAAAGAGGCTTTGTGGATGTGATGGTAATTGCTCTGTGACCACTGCTGCTGCTCCCCTGGCTCCTCTCTTGCTCAGCAGAAGCACTCTGCTGCTCTGTGGCAAGGGCAGGAGGATGAGTTTGGTGTCTGCTGCACTGGGCAGGAGGAAAGAGCAGACAGCTGTTGGCCTGCTCTTAATTCTGGGTGCTGGAAGCCCCCTGCTGGTACTCAGAGGACAGGAGCCTGGGGGTAAGAGGTGATTTGAATGTGTGATGGAAGCTCTTGAGTCTGCTTGCCAGGATTCCACCACCCAGAACCCAGCAGTGGCCTGGTTGGGCACTAGGCCAACAGAACAGAGTTTGTTTCCTGCAGATCATCTGCAGGTGATCAGAGGGAGGCATCACTGTTGAGGTGCCTGGCCTGCAGAAAGGCAGAGTAGGGCAAACCTGCCAGGCTCCTGCTGTCAGAGGATTCTCCCCAGCTCATTTCCTGGAGCTGTACCACCAGCCCTGACCAGCTGTTAGCCTGTGCCATTATCTGTTTGCTCTCTGAGCCTCCTGGCTTGTCAGCCACAGCTCTCTAGGCACTTTCACACACCACAGCAGCACCAAGTGGCTGCAAGCAAAGTGCTGTGGTAGTTACTTGATGCTTTCTGAATGTAGATTTCCAAGCAGTTGTCCCTGGAACTGGAGTCAGCAAGGACACAAGCTCTGGAGATCCAGGGTCTGCTGAAGGAGAAAGAAAAGAGTGAGCAGCACCTCCAGGGCAAGCTGAGAGAGCTGAAGGAATCTTTTGAGCAGAAGAAAAAGCACAGTGAGAGCCTGCAGGCTGAGCTGAAAAGTGCCCTTTTGGAGAAGGTAAGGCCTCACCTGCCCCCTGGGCTCTGTAGCTGCTGCAGCTCTGTGAGCTGTGCTCTGCCTGGGAATGGTTAAGGCCAGGAGGTGGAGACACAGTGTTCAGATCCTGTTGGGGGTAGGAGCAGCAGCAGTACTGAAATGAAAAGAAGCAGTGCTGGAAGAGGAGTCCTGCAGCAGAGTCCTGCAGAAGCTGTTCCCAGCTCTCTCAATAGCAGACCTGGAAGCCCTGCTGAAGGTTTTAGCAGGGGTAAGGCTGCACAGCTGCCCTTGGCTGTGTGCAGTGGAGGAGTTAAGGAGCCTGAACTACCCCAAGTCTCTGCTGTGAAGAAAGGCTGAGAGCCCTGGGGCTGTCTGCTCTGGAGGAGAGGAGGCTGAGAGGGGACCACATCAGTGTCTGTAAAGACCTGAGGGGTGTCAGGATGCAGGTGCCAGGCTCTTAGCAGAGCACACTGAGAGGGGCAGGGGACACAAACTGCAGCCCAGGAGGCTCCACCTCAACACAAGGATAAACTTCTTTGGTGTGAGGCTGCTGGAGCCCTGGAGCAGGCTGCCCAGGGAGGAGTGGAGTCTCTTCTCTGCAGACTCTCCAACCCTACCTGGCTGTGTTCCTGTGTGAGCTGCCCTGAGTGACCCTGCTCTGGCAGAGGAGTTGGACTGGAGGCTCTCCAGAGGTGCCTTCCAACCCCTCCCTCTCTGTGCCTCTCTGAGTTTCAGTGCTGAAGCAGCAGGCTTGAAGGGGGTTCTTTAGCCTCAGGAGCTGTCTCTTTCTGCAAAGCAGCAGAACTTGGAGAGCAGCTGGGGCAGGCTCTGCAGTGTTTGGAAACAGCCCTGGCCAGCTTAACCCAAGTCCTCTCTGATTACACCAGAAGAATTTAGCTGAGTGACAGCCTGAAGAAAGCAGACATTCAGAAAGCAGAGTGGAAGGGGCTCAGATGTCTTAGAGCCTGGGGGAATGTTGTGCTGTGTGCCATGCACTGCTCCTGCCTGTCCCCTGGTCAGCCTGGGCAAACTCGAGGCCTTGGAGACCTGAGGGAGATTTGTAATGCTTCCCTTCATCTCTTGGCAAGGAGTTAGAGTTTGTGGTGCAGTGAGTTACAAAACATGAACCTAAAATGCCAGGCAGCAGGTCAGTGGCCTGCAGTGTCTGAAGTGGGGGAGAACCCCCCCCAAATCTTGCCTGGCAGTGAAAAGGCAGTTTCTAGAAGTGATGAAGCTTCCTTTACTGTCTCTGACTTCAGCTGAGGCTTCCCCTGCTTGTGTTCCAGGCAGAGCTGGAGAATAAACTGCAGCAGCAGTCGATTCTGTCAGCTCAGGAGCTCAAGGCAGAGAAGGGCAAGCTGGCAGACTTGCAGAAGAGCCTTGAAAAACAGAAGGAGAGCATGGAGAAGCTGCAGCTGGACCTCTATGGGAAGGAGTCTGAGCTGCTGGCAACCAGGCAAGACCTGAAGGTACTCACACATCATTTCAATGTCCTGTGTCACTTAGGAGCTTGTTTAGAAGTGCCAGAGCCACACAGGAGTGAAAAACAGTCTGACCCATGTAGAATGTAGTGCTGTTGGAGCTCTGCCCTGGGACAAAGCACTCTGAAGCTAAGGCTGAGAGTCCTGGGGAAGAGAAGCCTGGGAGGGGATGTGAGCAATGCAGGCTGGGTGTCAAGAAGGGGCCAGGCTCTTTGTGGTGCCCTGGGACAGGACAAGGAGCAATGGACACAGACTGGAACCCAGGAGGTTCCACCTCAACATGAGGAGAAAATTCTTTGCTGTGAGGGGGCTGGAGCCTGGAGCAGGCTGCCAGAGAGGCTGTGGAGTCTCCTGCTCTGGAGACTGTCCCAACCCACCTGGCTGTGTCCCTGTGTGCCCTGCCCTGGGTGGTGCTGCTCTGGCAGGGGGCTTGGACTGGGTGATCTCTGGAGGTGCCTTCCCAGCCCTCCCACTGTGTGACTCCGATTTAAAGCTGCAGGCTGTTTGCCAGTGTGCCTGGCATGCCCCTGCATTTGTGCAGCAGCACAGTGGAAGCTGATTGATTCTTCCAGTCTTTGAAGAGTTAATTTTTCATGTTCCTCTTGTCTTGTTCCCAATTGGAGCTTTCAGCTCATTTAAACAGCACAGCTAATTGGGGCAAAGTCTGGCAGCATCTGAGTAGCCACTGTCTTACAGGTTGTCTGAGGGGACCAGGGGAAACAGGCACCAACATGAGCAGCAGAAGTTCCTTCTTAACATCTTTAATTGAAGTGTGAGGGAGCCCTGGAGCAGGCTGCCCAGAGAGGTGGTGGAGTCTCCATCTCTGGAGACATTCAAAACCCACCTGGATGTGTTCCTGTGTGACCCTGCTCTGGCAGGGGTTTGGTCTGGATGCTCTCCAGAGCTCCCTTCCAAGCCCTCAGTGATTCAGTGTGATTCAGTTGTCAGCCATTTCCCGGGGCCTTGCCCCTTCCACTTCTTCCTGGCCGATTGTAGAGGTTCAGAGACTACTAAGAGGGGTGGGTTTAGGGCGCTGCCTGCAGTGCAGGTGTGTGCAGGAGAGGAGGCTGAGGGGACCCTGGCTGCCCTCTGGAGCTGCCCGGGGGGGGAGGCTGCGCTGAGCCCCGGCGCTGCGAGGCTGTGCTGCGCTGCGCGCCCGGCGCCACCTGCTGGCCGCTCTGTGCAATGGCACCGCCGGGACGGCTGCCGCGGCCCGGGCGGGCGGCTGCGGGGCGAGTGGGAAGTGAGGCAGTGCTCCAGGCGGCTTGGGCAGCTGCAGGTACAGCACTGCACCGGAGAGCTCCACGGGCTGCTCCACCAGCACGGCTGAATCCCAGGCTCTGCTTCAACAGCAGTGTGCCCAGCTGGCCAAGAAGGCCAAGGGGCATCCTGGCCTGCAGCAGGAACAGTGTGGCCAGCAGGAGCAGGGAGGTCATTCTGCCCTGTGCTCAGCACTGGTTAGGCCACATCTTGAGTCCTGTGTCCAGTTCTGGGCTCCTCAATTTAAGAAGGACATTGAGAGACTTGAAGGTGTCCAGAGAAGGGCAATGAGGCTGTGGAGGGGTCTGGAGCACAGCCCTGTGAGGAGAGGCTGAGGGAGCTGGGGTTGCTTAGCCTGCAGAAGAGGAGGGGTTCTGCTCCCTAGTCTCAGGTGATAGAAGGGGAGGAAATGTCCTGAAATTGTGCCAGGGGAGGCTTAGGTTGGAGATAAGGAAGAATTTCTTTGCTGCAGGAGTGGTCAGGGACTGGCAGAGGCTGCCCAGGGAGGTGCTGGAGTCCCCATCCCTGGAGGGGCTCCAGAACCCTGTGGCCATGGCACCTGGTTTGGTGTCCCTGGTGGGGTTGGGTTGATGTTGGACTGGATGAGCTCAGAGGGCTTTTCCAGCCCAGCCAATTCCATGACTCCATGAAGGTGAGTGTTTCAGGCTGGACAGTGATTGGGCCTCTGATGCATCTTCCTCCCACGTGGAAGATGTGCCTGCAGCTCTGCTCCTGACAGCCAGTTCTCAGAACTCTCTTTCTGCTTAAGTGCACAGAAGACAAACTTGCCCTGGCTCAGGAGGAGTTGGTGTCCAGCAGGAATCGGATTGCTAGCAGCAATCAGCACATTCAGGAACTGAAGAAAGCAAAGTCCACACTGGAGCAGGATGCATCTAAGAAGGAGCAGCAGCTGGGTGAGAAGACCAAGATGTTGCAGGACCTTCAGAATGACAGGGTAAATGCCTCCACCTTTTGCAGCCCTCTGGCAGTCACATTCCCCCCCCAGGCACCTTCCTTCCTTTTTGTGGCTTTCCCACACGGAGAAGTTCAGCCTGGAGAAGGGAGGGCTGCAGGGAGGCCTTACTGCAGCCTTCCAGGGCTTGAGGGCGATGATCAGAAGGTTTGGGACAATCTTTCCAGCAGGGCCTGTTGTGAGAGGAGAAGGGGGGGTGGTTTGGAACTACAAGAGGGAACATTCAGGCTAGAGAGAAGGAGATTTTTCCCTGGAGAGGGCGGTGGGACCCTGTCCCAGAGGGCTGGAGGATGTCCCATGCCTGTAAACTTGGCAGGGCAAGCTGGATGGGACTCTGAGCAACCTGACCTGCTTGAGGATGTCCCTGCTCACCACACAGGAGCTGGACTGGATGACCTTTGAAGATCCTTTCCAACCACAACCATTCTGTGACTCTGTAAAGGGCATAGCACTGCTGCAGTTGTGGTGACCCTCTGGTGGGAAGCCTTCTGAGCAGACTGGAGTGGGGTCCAAATTAGTTTGTTCTGAGCATTTAGACAGGTGGAAAGACTTCATCTGAACTTAAATCTGAAGCTGCTAATTGCACTCTGTGGGTAGGGATCTGGGACACTTTAATTACCAAGCCTCCAAGCAGGCCTTGGGCCCTGGATGGGTTCTGCTTAGTTATTTATTTGTGTGGGGATTGATTGATTGAACTTGGAAGAAGTAATTTTCCCATCACTTTCCCTTTCTCTTCCAGATTTTGAAAGAAAAAGACCTGGCTAATGAGAAGTGTAAAACAACAGAGCTCCAGGAAGTCAGGAGTAGGCTGGAGAAGGAAAATGCCAAGCTGGGTGAAGAGCTCAGAGCCTGCAAGCAAGGATTTGAGAAGGTAGAGAGAGACAGAGCTTGAGGTTACCAGCCAGCCCTCACGTGGCTGGTTGGCTGATGAGCAGTCTGTGCCTGCTCAGGAGGTGTGACCTGGAGTGGCTTTGCAAAGATGCTTGCTGTAAATATCAGGGATCCATGGAATGGGCTGGGTTGGAAGGGACCTTGAAGATCATCTGGTTCCAGCCCCCCTGCCCTGGGCAGGGACACCTCCCACTAGAGCCTCTTGGCCTCAGAGCTGCATTTCAGTGTCTGAATACAGGCAGGCTGGGGAGGGACTGCTCAGAAGGGGCTGTGGGGATAGGACCAGGGGCAGTGGTTTGGAACTGCAGCAGGGCAGTCAGGTTGGACAGCAGGAGGAAGCTCTGCACAGTGAGGGTGGAAGAGGTTGCTCAGACTAGGTGGAGGCTGCATCCCTGGAGCCACTCAAGACCAGCCTTGGTGTGGCCCTGAGCAGCCTGGAGGTGTCCCTGCTGCCTGCAGGGGGGTGGACAAGATGACCTTCGAGGCTCCCTTGCAGCCCAATGCAGCCTGTGAAGCTGTGCAATCATCCTTCCTCCCAGTGATTAACCTGAACCATCTCCTGTCCTCTCCAGGGGAGGGATCAGAGTTGTTTTGACCTGAGGTGATTGACACTGCCACCGCTGCTGCCTTCACTGTGAGCTCTTTCCCACAGGAGGTGACAAATCTCAAGGACGCAAAGCAGCTCTTGATCCAACAGAAGTTAGAGCTGCAGGGCAAAATTGATAACATGAACTCAGCTCTGGAGCAGGAGAGGAAAAACCACCAAGCTGCCAAGGATCAGCTGAAAAAGAGGGAAGAGGAGCTGAAGAAAGAGTGTGCTGAAACTGAAGCGAAACTGGTCAGTGCAAGAGTCACTCTGTGGATTGTGCCAGGCACAGAGAGGAAGCAGAGAGCTGACTTCAGTTGCACATTGCCTGAGCTTTTAAATGCCATGGACAGAGATCTTTGAGGCAGTGTGGGAAAATGCAGTGGGGCAAGAGCTTGGTCTGACAGAGATTGTTGATTACAAGCAGTGGTCCTAGAACAGGGAAGTTCTTTGCCCCAACTGACTGCAGGGCCTGGGGAAAGGAAGCTTGGGAGGTTGGCTTTCATTGCCCTGTTGTTTCCTTAGCATGCAGAGAAACAAGAGAGAGAAGAAGGAACCAGGAAACATGAGGAGAAGGAGGCCAAGCTCAGCATGCAGGTGACAGCCCTGAATGAGAACCTGGCTACCATGAAGAAGGAGTGGCAGAGCAGCCAGAGGAGGGTGGGCGAGCTGGAGAAGCAGACTGATGACCTGCGCGGGGACATCGCTGTCCTGGAGGCAACGGTGCAGAACCATCAGGATGAGAGGAGAGCTCTGCTGGAGAGGTGAGGCTGTGGCATCACAGGCTGGGGTGGCTTAGTCTGGAGAAGGGAGACCTCATTGCTCTCCACAGCTCCCTGGAGAGAGGTGGGGCTGGGGCTCTGCTCCCCAGTCTCAGGTGATAGAAGGAGAGGAACTGGCCTGAAATTGTGCCAGGGGAGGCTCAGGTTGGAGAGGAGGAAAAATGTCTTTGCTGCAGGAGTGGTCAGGGACTGGCAGAGGCTGCCCAGCAGGGTGGTGGAGTTCCCAGCCCTGGAGGTGTTCCAGAACCCTGTGGCCATGGCACTTGGGGCCAGGGTTTGGTGTCCATGGTGGGGTTGGGTTGATGTTGGACTTGACCTCAGAGGTCTTCTCCAACCCAAACAACTCTGACTGCGCTGTGGGAGCATGCTGTGGGGTAGCCTCACACTGGATCCAGCTGACTCAGGACTCTCTGTGGAGCCTGATTTCAGTCTGTGCCTGCTCCTAGTGCTGGGCTGTGGATGCAGTTCCCAGGGGCTCCCTTCCAGAGCACAGCACAGGGGCACTGGGAGCAGCCTCTGCTCTCTGGGAGCTGTTGTGCAGAAAATAAGGCAGGCTTAGCAGGACCTCACTTAGCCACAGCTCTCTGCTTGTGCTCAAAGATTTAAGCACATCCTTAAGAGCCTTCCAACTCCAGTGGGCTCCTCTGAGCTTTGAAGAGAGTAGTTTGTGGCTTTTCATCTTATAGATTCATGATTCAGAGAATGGGTTGGAGAGGACCTTCAAGATCATCCAGTTCCACCCCCCCTGCCATGGGCAGGACACCTCCCACCAGCCCAGGCTGCTCAAGGCTTCACCCAGCCTGGCTTGGACAGCTCCAGGGAGGGCACAGCCACTCCAGGTGTTAATAAGCTGCTGCTATTTGGGAGCAGTGCCAGATGGCCTTCAGCTGATTGTCAGAACAGTTTCCAGTCAAGGCATCCAAGAACTTTTCACAGCAAGGCCATTTCTGGCTGGATTTGGTGGGAGGGACTTCCCAGCTGTGGCCACCTGCCCCCAGAGGCAGTGCCAGGTGCCTCCCATGCTTTGAGCTGACTGACTGTGGTTTGTTGTGTTGGTTTTGTTGTGGTTTTGGTTTTTCCCCTCAGGTGTATAAAGAGTGAGGGAGAAATTGAAAAGCTTCAAGCCAAACTTGTAGAAATGAAGAAAAAACTGGACAACACCACTGCTGCCATGCAGGAGCTGGGCAGGGAAAACCAATCTCTGCAGGTACCATTTGACTTGGAGTCATCCAAACTCTTGGGTCCCTGGGTGGCAGCCTAGGAGAGCTTCAAGTTCAGGTCAGGCTGGGGGTGGTTTACCCTTCCAGAGCCAGGAAGATGTTGTGCTTGGGGTCTGTAGAGCTGTGCTGCTGGCTGGGGGGGGCTAAAGCTGCTCACAGCTTTGACACTTGATGGAGCAGGGCCAGAGGAGGCCACGAAGATGAGCAGGGGGTGGAGCAGCTCTGCTATGAGCACAGGCTGAGGGAGCTGGGGGTGTGCAGCCTGGGGAAGAAAAGGCTGCAGGGAGACCTCAGAGCAGCCTTCCAGTACCTGAAGGGGCTACAAGAAGGCTGCAGAGAGACTGTTGGCAAAGACTGCAGGGACAGGACCAGGGGGCAATGGCTTCAAACTAGAGCAGAGCAGATGTGAGGAACAAGTTCTGCACCAGGAGGCTGCTGGAACACTGGCACAGGTTGCCCAGGGAGGTGGTTGGGGCTTCATCCCTGGAGATACTGAAGGTGAGGCTGGACAGGGCTCTGGGCAGCCTGATCCAGTGGAGGATGTCCCTGCTGAGTGCAGAGGGGTTGGGCTGGATGGGCTTTGGAGCTCCTCCTGGCTTGGACCATTCTGTGGTTGTGTGAAATCCAGGCTCTCGGGCTGCAGCAGACGGCCCTCGGGGTCCTTTCCCCCCGGCACCGTGGGGGCGAGCGTGGCGGCAGCAGAGCTGGGGCGTTGGTGCTGTGGTGGAAAGAGGGGGGAGGGGCAGGAGGTGGGCATGCCTTAAAGCCCCCAGCCACCAACCTTGCTTCTCTCCCATCTCTTCCCTGCAGATCAAGCACACCCAAGCTCTCAACAGGAAGTGGGCAGAGGACAACGAGGTACAGAACTGCATGGCCTGTGGGAAAGGCTTCTCAGTGACAGTGAGGAGGGTAGGTGTGCTGCAGGCTGTGCCTGGGGCTGGGGGGGCCTTCTGCTCACTCTCAGGCGGGCTCCAGACTTCAGGAAATGGCCTTGGACTGGAACTGTGACCATCTCAGAACACAGCCCTTGCTTGCAGGGCCTTAAACACTCCAAATGCCCTTTGTGGAGCTTGCTTTCCCCCTGGTTCTTCTGCCTCTTTGGAAGCAGCACCTTGTGGACAGTGTGAGGCTAGGTCAGCCCCCAAAGGGAGCAAGAAAAGTGCCCCTGCACTTTGGCAGGGTCTTGGCAGGGGAATTGCTTATAATCAACCTGAGCTGCATTTACAGAGCCCAAAAGAAGGCAAATCTGCCCCAAAGAGATGTTGGTGGAAGTAGGAGGCATCAGCATGAGCTGGGGCTTGGTGGCAGCCTTGTTGTTTCTACAGAGTGGCCATGGAGCAGCAGGAGCAGCTGGAGGGGGTTAGGTCAGGCCTCTGTAAAACCAGCTGGGGGCAGCTAAGATGTTAGCACCTTAGGTAGGGCTGCTCAGCCTGCAGAAGAGAAGGCTCCAGGGAGACCTTGGAGCAGCCTTCCAGTGCCTGAAGGAGCTGAATGGATTGAAGCTGGAAGGGAGTAGATTGAGACTGGAGATGAGGAAGAGATTCTGTACAGTGAGGGTGGAAGAACACTGGCACAGGCTGCCCAGGGAGGCTGTGGCTGTGCCACCTCCCTGGAGGTGTCCAAGGCCAGGCTGGCTGAGGCCTTGAGCAGCCTGGGCTGGTGGGAGGTGTCCCTGCCCATGGCAGGGGGCTGGGGCTGGATGAGCTTTGAGGTCCTTTCCAACCCAGCCCATTCTGGTGTGGATTCTGTGCTGCCCTCTGACGTTTGGCTTCTCTGTTCCTTCTCTTTCCCAGCATCACTGCAGACAGTGTGGGAACATCTTCTGTGCAGAGTGCTCAGCAAAGAATGCCTTAACCCCTTCCTCCAAGAAGCCTGTCCGGGTCTGCAACACTTGCTTCAATGACTTGCAGGGGTGAGCGGCTGGCCCGAGCCGGGAGGAAATGTCCCACTGCAGCCTCTCCTTCCTGGTGGTGCACTTGGCTCAGCACTCAGCCTGCTGCTCCCCTTGGACACTGACTGTAGCCCTTGGCCCCAGGGAGGCTGTGCTCAGGCGGTGACTGCTCCCAAGTCCACCTGGGGTGCGTGCTCTGGTGAGACATTGGCCTCGGCTCAGCCCCAGCCCGGCGCCGCGGCCCCGGGGCCGGAGCTCTGCTGCCTAGAGCAGGGCTCCCCCTTCTTTGTAAATAAAGCTGAAAGAGAGGAGGAACAATGTATTTTTTTATCCTTTATTTTTGTTGTTCAAGAGACACAGCCTTTATGTGCTCGTGCAGCTGCTTCTGCTTGCCTTCAAGGGGCAAAAAGGGAAGGGGCACAGACCTGGGGGGGTTTGAGGTGCCAGAGCTCGCCCTCGCGGCAGCGCTCTGCCCTGCTGCTGCCCTTGGGCACCCCTGGTGGTTTGGCTTGGGTGAGCTGTTTTCTCCCTCACGTTCAGAGCAGCAGCTGGACTGGACTCCAAATCACTTTCCCAGCTTGTAGGGTCAGCAGCCCAGCCCAGCTCCTGCACTCGGGGGCTGGAGCAGCTGCCCTGGTGTTGTGTTGCACAGTTCGTGTGTGGGAGAGAGGAGAGGGAGGGAAGGTGGAGCTGGCAGTGCAGGGGCAGTGCACAGCACAGCCTCCCAGCCTGGCTGCTTTGCTCTCACTTTGGTGGATTGTTAGGACTCCAGAAACACTTTCATGTGGGTTTCAAGAAGCAAAGCACCAGGCTGCTTGGAGCCTGCAGCTCCTCTCTCCCTCTGCCCGTGCCCTGGGGGCCCTGAGAGGTCCTTGTGGCTCTCGGGGCTGTTCAGCCCTTCCGTGCTAGCTCTCCTCCCAGGCTACTGCAGTTTAGTTGATGTTTTCTTCTGGCCCATCCTTTGGCTTTTGGTGGGAGAAGCTGAACTCCAGCTGCACCTAACAGACCTTAGCCTTCCAGTGCTCCACCTGAGCCCTGCTACTGCAGGGGCTTCAGCTTAGCACCAGGATTCATTCTGCTCAGAGTGGTGCTGGGAAGCTCCTGCTGCTGGCTTGGTTACAAGTGACAATGACAGAGAGTCATGACTAACAGCTTGGAGTGACAGCCCAGCTCCAGAGGAGAGGCCTCCCTGTGGCTCTAGGTGCTTAGCTAATTTGCTGTACTTGCAGCAGAGCTTTCTCACCAGCTTCAGGGAGCCCAAACTTCTTTGGCTGTGATTTTATTGACACCTGCTGGTTCTTGCTTGCCTGTCTCTGACCTTCCTCCCTGCCGCTCCTTCTCTCTCTCTCTCTCCCTCCCTGCCTCTCCTTCTCTCTCTCTCTCTCTCTCTCCCTCCCTCCCTGCCTCTCCTCTCTCTCTCTCTCTCTCTCTCTCCCCCCTCCCTGCCTCTCCTTCTCTCTCTCTCTCTCTCTCTCCCCCTCCCTGCCTCTCCTTCTCTCTCTCTCTCTCTCTCTCCCCTCCCCCGCCTCCCCTGCCTCTCCTCTCTCTCTCTCCTCCCCCTCCCTGCCTCTCCTCTCTCTCTCTCTCCCTCCCTCCCTCCTCTCTTCTCTCTCTCTCTCTCCCCCCCCTCCCTGCCTCTCCTGTGGTTGGTTGGCCACAGGGCTGGAGCTCCTCAGCTCCAGGGGCACAACCAGCTCCACTGCTGAGAGCTGCTTGTTGCTGACAGGGTTACAGCAGCAGCTGCTGCAGGGGCTGGGACTGCTCTGCAGCCACACAGCTGCAGCAGGAGGGGCTGTTAAAAGCTGGGGGAGCAGGAGGCACTGTCAAACCGCTCACAGCAGCCTGGCAGCCAGAGGTAGACACTGAAGTTCCTCTTGGTTTGCATGAGTGTGGTTTGGGTTTGTTGCTTTCAAACTGAAGTTCAGGTCTCTCCAGTTCTGTTTCTTCCCAGTGCTTGTGGTTCCTGCTTTCTGCTCCTGTGGTTGTGCCTTATGTTGGGAAAGAGTTGAGGCTGTTCCTCAACTGGAAGGCAGCTGTGGGTTGGGCTGAGGAGATGACACCATGCAGCAACCAGTTCTGTACAGGGCCTGGGGAAGTGTTCCTGAGATGATGTCTTTTGCTTTGTTTGTTTTCTAACCTGTTGAAGGAGCAATCCCTGACAATAAAAGCAACTGCTGAGACCTGCCTCAGACCAACTCTCTCATTCAACACAGCCTGGCCCCGCTTCAGCCTGCAGAGCTACTTGGAAAGGGGGGAGAGATCAGTTTGCAAATGAGCTGCTGAGCAGCCCCCAGCACAAGGAGGACGGAGAACTGCTGGAGCAGGTCCAGAGGAGGCCAGGAAGTGATCAGAGGGATGGAGAACCTCCCCTAGGGGGCAGGCTGGGAGCGTTGGGGCTGTTGAGCCTGGTCCTGAAGGCTCCAGGGAGAGCTTAGAGCAGCCTTCCAGTACCCAAAGGGGGCTGCAGAAGAGCTGAGGACCTCTCCATGCTGGTTTCAAGGTACAGTGAGGTTCTGGTGAGGCTCCAGAGGGGGAAGCAGGAGGTTTTGCCAGTGTGCAGCTGAGCTTGGTCACAGCCCATGGTCACATCAAGGACTCACTTCTGCAGCACAGGGCAGGCTGGCAGGAGCAACTGCTGCATCACCACCAGAGCTGTCCCCCTGGCTCTGTTGGTGCTCTGCTGCCATCACTAAGTGCTGGAGGATGCAGCTGGGAAGCAGAAAGCAGTTTTCTTGGTTTCATGGTGCCTGGTGTAGTTGGAGATGGCAGTTTGTATCTGTGACAGCCATGCTTTCTGTAACAAAAGCACTCAGTTGTAAGCCAAGGCCACCTAGAGGAGTCTGAGGAGCTCAGATGGGAGAGTGCACAGACCACAGCCCAGGCCTTGGCCTTTCTTCAGGCTTGTGCTCATAATTCCTGAAGAGAGCATCAGCCACCACAGGATGGGTTGGGTTGGAAGGGACCTTAAAGGCCACCCAGTTCCCACCCCCTGCCACGGGCAGGGACACCTCCCAGCAGCCCAGCCTGGCCATGAACACCCCCAGGGAGGATAATAAACAGTTTGCCACGTACCTTGGCAGCCTCTGTGTGGGCCTGCAGCAGGAAGGCTGCAATGCTCTGGCAGTATCTGTTCTCATGCTGCACCAGGAAAGCGTTCCGCAGGCTGAAGGCTGGGCAAGAGAACAGACATCAGCTCCCCCCTGCCACTGCACTCTGGCTGCCTGGGGGGCACAGACTGGGAGGGGTTGGAAGGCAGCTCTGGAGAGCACCCAGTGCACTCCCCCTGCCAGAGCAGTGTCAGCCAGGGCAGGGCACACAGGAACACAGCCAGGTGGGTCTGAAATCCCTCCCCAGCAGGAGCCTCCACAGCCTCTCTGGGCAGCCTGCTCCAGGCCTCCAGCAGCCTCACACCAAAGAACTTTCTCCACATGGAGGTGGAACCTCCTGGGCTCCAGTTTGTGTCCATTGCCTCTTGGCCTGTCACAGGGCACCAGTGACAAGAGCCTGGCCCCTTCTTGCCCCCCACCCCTCAGGCATTGGTAGCCATTGCTCAGATCCCCTCTCAGCCTTCTCTTCTCCAGGCTGAACAGCCCCAGGGCTCTCAGCCTCTCATCACACAGATGGTGCAGTGCCTTCCGCAGCCTCACAGCCTCCATTGGACTCTCTCCAGTAGTTCCCTGTCCCTCCTGAACTGGAGAGCCCAGAACTGGACACAGTGCTCTGGATGAGGCCTCATTAGGGCAGAGTAGAGGGTGGGGAGGGCAACCTCCCCCAGCCTGCTGGCCACACCATGCACCCCGGGATACCATTGGCTTTCCTGGCCCCAGGGGCACTTTGCTGTCCCATGGAGAACTTCTCCACCAGGACTCCAAGTTCCTCTCCATGGAGCTGCTTTCCAGCAGAGCACAGTGGCCACGGGGGTGGTGCCCGTGTGAGCAGCTCCTGCCTTGCAGCAGGAGCAGAGCTGAGGCACCTGGGGGTAGTTAGAGAGCAGAGAGCAGCTTCCCCTGGTGCTGCCACACACCACGCACCCAGGTGGCACTGAGGAGCGAGGCAAGTGCAGGTCTCACCTACCTGCAACCTGCACAGGGCCCAGGCTCCTCAGGGTCAGCCTGTCCAGGGGGATGGGCTGGTCCAGCACCGTGCAGAAGCCACCCTCCCTTCCGAGGCACTGCAGCTCAGGGGGGAAGGAAGGACACACGGGCAGCAAGCCAGCCTCTGAGCCCCCAGGCCTCTGGGAAGAGAGATGGAGGTTGGTGAGGGGGAGAGAGTGCCATGGCCACAGGGCTCTGGAACACCTCCCTGGGCAGCCTCTGCCAGTCCCTGACCACTCCTGCAGCAAGGAAGTTTTTCCTCATCTCCAGCCTAAGCCTCCCCTGGCACAGTTTGAGGCCATTGCCTCTCCTGTGACCTGATCCTGGGGAGCAGAGCCCAACCCCAGCTCCCTGCAGCCTCCTCTCAGGGAGCTGTAGAGAGCCAGGAGGTCTCCCCTGAGATCCAGGGAGCCAGCACATCGGCACCTCAGCAGGAGACCATGAAGGCCTTGCACGCTCTGCCTGTCAGAACTCCTGCAGCCTCTCAGCAGGGTTTGGAATCAGTGATTTGCTGTCAGCATGAGGAAGTCTCCCCTGCCCTTCATGCCAATTAGCCATCTTCTACTTGTACCTTTGGGTCCCTTCCCCAGAGTGCACTGGAAGCCTTGACCAAGGCCAGAGCCCTTCACAAGCACAGCCACGGACCCCACTGCCCAGCATTACCTTCTTGCTGCGTTTAATCCTGGTGATCAATAGGAAATCATCAAACAGCAAGAGGTAGACCTCAAGGAGCCTTGTGCTTTCTGAGGAGGAAGGACAGCAGCAGCAAATCAATCCCTGCTTCGGTGCTGGGATGGCTTCAGGGAGCTGCTGCTCCTCAGCTGGAGCACGGCCCTGAGCCACTGCAGCTCCCACAGCCATGAGGGCAGTGTGGCTGCCAGCAGAGCCTCCAGCTGCTGCCCTCCCAGCCTGCACTCTCAGGTGCAGCACTCCAAAATTCACACTGGGTTGGAAAAGACCTCTTGAGATCACTGAGTCCAGCCAGCAGCCTGTGGCCATCACACCACGCCCTGAAGTGCCATGGCCACAGGTTCTGCAGGCAGCAGGGACAGCTCCAGGCTGCCCAGGGCCACCCCAAGGCTGATCTTGACTGGCTCCAGGGCTGGAGACTCCACCACCTCCCTGAGCAGCCTGTCCCAACGTCTTCCCCACCCTCCCTGTGCAGAGCTTCCTCCTGATGTCCAGCCTAACTCTGTCCTGCTCCACTTCCAAACCATTGCCCCCTGTGGTCCTATCCCCACAGCCCTCCTGAGCAGTCCCTCTCCAGCCTGCCTGGAGGTCCCCTGCAGATACTGAAGTGCAGCTTTGAGGTCTCCCTGGAGCCTACCCCAGGCTGCACAGTCCCACCCCCCTCAGGCTGTCCCCATAGCAGAGGTTCTCCAGCCCTCTGATCATCTTGGTGGCCTCCTCTGGACCTGCTGCATCAAGTCCATGTCTCTCTTGAGCTGGGGGTCCCATGGCTGGATACAGCACTGCAGGTGAGGTCTCCCCAGAGCAGAGGGGCAGGATCTCTTCTCCTCTCTCTGAATGGGCACTGCCAGTGCCCATTGCTGTCCTGCTGCCACATTCTCCACTGCTGAGCAAGAGGCTGCAGAATGAAGCTCCCAGCTGTGACAGCACAGCCGTGCAGGTTGCTCGTCCTTGGGCTGCTTCTCAGGCCTCCCTCTGACAAGCTGAGCACCTGCTTGGTTCCCCCCCCCCAGCCCTCAACCTGCCCAAACACCGCTGGAGAGGCTTCATCCTGGCCCTGCCCTACCCAGGGATGATCCTGTTGAGCTGAGCTCCTGCCACCAGGGATATTTAGGGGGTGTTACCTGCCAGTGTCAGCCTCCCTTCGTGGAGGAGAAGTCTGTTTGCTGAGGCCAGGATGTTCTCACTGCTGTTTTCTCTTAAGCTTTGCTTCAAACACTTGATCCCCCCCAAAAAAAGAGAGGGAGAGAGAATTGGAGGCCTTGGGCACCTGGAGACGAGCTGGGAGGCAAGCAGCAGTTGCATGAACTCAACACATCTGGGCTGGGACTCTTTGGCAAAGCTGTTGCTCGAATCACAGAAGGCTTTGGGGGGGAAGGGATCCTCGGGGGGCATCTTGTCAGTCCCCCCCCGCAGGCAGCAGGGACAGCTCCAGCTAGAGCAGGCTGCCCAGGGACAGAGCCAGGCTGAGCTTGGACGTCTCCAGGGATGGGACCTCACAGCCACACTCCTGGGCAGCCTGTGCCAGTGTCTCACCACCCCCGTGGTGCAGAGCTTCCTCCTGCTCTCCAACCTGAATCTGCCCTGCTCCAGTTTCAAGCTCTAGTTCTGTGCAGCCCCTTCCGAGCAGCCCCTCCCCAGCCTGCCTGTAGGTCCCCTCCAGATACTGAAATGCAGCTCCCCAGAGCCTTCTCCCAGCTCCCTCAGCCTGTGACAAGGCAGTGACACCATCACAGCTTCCAAACAGCTGCTGATACCTGCACCCACCCTGCCCCCACCCCACCCTGCCCCCTGCACCCACCCCACCCTGCCCCCACCCCACCCCGCCCCCTACACCCACCCCACCCCGCCCCCTACATCTACCCCACCCCACCCCGCCCCCTACATCTACCCCACCCCACCCCGCCCCCTACACCCACTCCACCCCACCCCGCCCCCTACACCCACTCCACCCCGCCCCTACACCCACCCCACCCTGCCCCCTAGACCCCAACCCCTGCAGAGCCCTCCCAGACCTCCCACTGCTGCTCTCTTGGGTGCCAGCTGAGAGCGACCTCGCTGCCATCCAGCGCCCTGCGTGCCCAGCTATGCTGTTTGCAGCCCAGGCTGCTCTGCTGGAGCAGAGTCATCCTCAGCAAGCAGGAGCCAGGCACCCAGCCACCTTCAGACCAAGGCAGAGAGGGAACTAACCCCTCCTGAAGGGGAAATGCCCTTAGCCCCCCACTTACCTCTGGGACGAAGAATCTCTTGTCACGCTCCCAGAGCTGGGGCCAGATGATGACCTCCTGCAGCTGCCTCAACTTCTGAAAGTTGTCCAACCACTTGACTTTGCCTTCCAGGTCCCCTGAAAAGTGGGACCCACCCCTGACTGCCAGGGCCAGCACACCCCTGAGCCTGCCAGGGCCAGCACACCCCTGAGCCTGCCAGGGCCAGCACACCCCTGAGCCTGCCAGGGCCAGCACACCCCTGAGCCTGCCAGGGCTGGTTGGAAGATGCTGACTACTGATTTTTCCCCCAGTGGAAGCCCAAGCCCTTCCCAGCTGAAGCCCCAGATGAAATCTTGGCCTCTCTGTTAAAAGTGCTTAAAAAAACCCCAAAATCTTCTGCCTCCAGCTGCTGAATGAAGAGGTTGTGGTTACTGAGCAGTCTGGGGAGCAGAGAGCATCATCTGACACTCAAACAGACCGCCACAGGGTCTGCCTTCCCAGTGTGTCCTGGGCGGGGGAGAGGGGCAGGGGGAGAGGGGCAGGGGGGAGAGGGGCAGGGGCAGAACATTTCTGCAGCAAGTTGTCCTTTCTGCACAGTAGCTGGAGGAAATCTGTAGCTCTTCAGCTGCTTCCCGGCGTGAGACTCTGCCACTCGTGAAAGGTCACTGACACAACATTCCCTTTGTGAGGGCAACGTTAGCCTATTAAGGATTAGCCCCCAACAAATCCTCCCCAGACACAAATCCGACTCAAAAGCTTCTTTGTTTGAGACCTTTCTCCCTTTTTTTCCTCCCCTGCTCTGGGATCTGCTCTTAACTGCTTTGCCTCTCCCTGCAGAGGGCTCCGAGCAGAGCCAAGCAGCTCACGGAGCTGGGAGCCCTGTGACCCGGCTCAGGCAGGCTGTGGCAGCCCAGGGCGGCACCACGGCGTTTCCTACAGCCTGAAGAAGGGCTGAGGATGGGGGAAAGGCTTCCACATCCCCACGGTGCCTCTGCAGGGCCCCCAGCCCCGCTCAGCGGGCAGGCACCCAAAGGCCTCACAGTTTGCTGTTAATTGCTCACTTGACTTCTGCCCTTTGCCACTGTGGTAGTCTTAGGCTGTGCCTAGAAATTGTTCCACAGATCTGGAACAGAAAGCCATAGAAGGACAATGAATTGCCATGGGGGGGAAAAAGGGAAAGAATGACAAGGACTAAACAGTCCCAGCGGTCTGATTGCCTACACCAAGCGGTAAAGTCTCTCTCCCTCTCTCTTTTGGGCTTCCTTGGCTCTGGCAGATCCCAGCTGGTGGCTTTTGCTTAGCTGCTGCTGCCCTTAGATGTGCTCTTCGTTGTGGCTGAGCACAACAGCAGCTCCCTGCTCTTCTCTCTCCTTCACTTTGTACAGGGGAGGGGGAGGGAGCAGGGAGGAGGAGGGGGAGGGAGCAGGGAGGAGGAGGGGGAGGGAGCAGGGAGGAGAAGGCTATTGGTAACCTCCTGGTTTTCACAGAATCACAGAATGCCAGGGGCTGGAAGGGACCTCCAGAGCTCATCCAGTCCACCCCCCTGCCAGAGCAGGAGCACCCAGGGCAGGGCACACAAGAATGCATCCAGGTAGATCTTGAATGTCTGCAGAGAGGGAGACTCCACAGCCCCCCTGGGCAGCCTGCTCCAGGGCTCTGCCACCCTCACAGGGAAACAATCCTTCCTCCTGTTTCCATGGAGCTTCCTCTGCCTCAGCTTCCACCACTGCCCCTGTGCTGGCATTGGGCATCCCCCAGCAGAGCCTGGCTCCAGCCTCTGGGCATCACCCTGCACAGCTGCATCCCCAGCAAGGAGGTCACCCTCAGGCTCCTCCTCTCCAAGCTGCAGAGCCCTCAGCTCCCTCAGGCTCTCCTCCTGAGGAAGATCTTCCACTGCCTGCAGCATCTTTGTGGCTCTGTGCTGAACTACTCCCTGAGATCCTTCTTGACCTGGGGGGCTCAGAACTGGACACAACCTTCCAGATGTGGCCTCAGCAGGGCAGAGTAGAGAGGGAGGAGAACCTCTCTCAACCCACTGACCACAGCCCTTCTAACCCAGCCCAGGCTGCCCTTGGCCTTCTTGGCCACAAGGACACATCGCTGGCTCATGGTCAACCTCCCACCCACCGGGACCCCCAGGTCCTTTTCCCCTCCAGGGCTCTCCAGGGGGGCTCTTGTGCTGTTGAGCTGTGAATAGTCTCTCTTGCACACCTCCACTGCATGCCAGGCTTCTAGGCTGCAGCAGTGCTTGCAAGTGGAGCTTCATTTGCTGTCACCTGAGCTGCTCTGGCGTGTTGGGGAGGGGCAGTGGGGGCTGGGATGTCAACCCACCACAGCTACTTACAGATGGACCTCTCCACCTTCTCCTTGAGCGCCTGGAGAAGAGCTCTCTCTGCCGGGTCGGCGCTCCGCTGGCAGATGCTGTGGAGCAGCAGGGGGTAGCGGGTCAGGCGCTGCAAAGGGGCAACCAGCAGCTCGGGCAGGTGCAGCCTCTTGCACTGCTGGTTCTGTTCACACCACTGCTGAAGACAAGGGGGAAAGAACTGCCTCAGGCCTGGCAGGGAGGCAGCAAACAGATTTCTTCATCACCAGCTGCCTGCAATCCACCAGGGACAAATGAGGGACGGACGTGTCAGGCTTTCTGCAGGGCTCCTCCAGATGCACTTCCTGCCCTGCTGCCTCCCCCTTAGAATCACAGAGTTGTCAGGGCTGGAAGGGACCTCAAGGCTCAGCCAGCTCCAACCCCCTGCCATGGGCAGGGACACCTCACACTGCAGCAGGTTGCTCACAGCCACAGCCAGCCTGGCCTTAGAAACCTCCAGGGATGAGGCTTCCACCACCTCCCTGGGTGCTGTGGCCCTGCTAGCAGGCCAAGCAGTGCTCTTATTCAGCTGGCATTGTAATTGCTTCAGGAGAACAGCATCAGAGAATGCAGCAGGTGGCAAGGGACACTCAAAAGCCATCTTGTCCAACACCCCTGCAGTGAGCAGGGACACCTCCAGCTAGAGCAGGCTGCTCAGAGCCCATCAGATCCTGCCCAGCACCCTATCAAGCTGAGGCTTCCAGCTGAGCAGTGTAGGGGAATCCGCCACTTCCCTGGGGAGATGATTACAACTCCTGTCACAAGGCAGGAAGACAACAACATCATCATCAAGATCATCACTTTACTTTCAGGTAGAGGCCAAAATCTTCTCTCTGTCTCAGGTTCTCCAAGTAGAAGACAGCAGAGGTGTAATTAAGGCAGTAAACCTGATGTGTCTGGCAGAGGTCACCCTGGAAGAACTGCAGAAGAGACTTGAAAAGTGATCAAGAAGGGAAAAGGTCACCACAAAGGCTGGGGGGACAGCTCGGGCTTTGCAATGAAGATTTTTACCTGAGATTTCCTCCTACCTGGAAAAAAGAGAGAAAGAAGGAGAGGGGAAGTTAGAGAGCAAGGTAAGAAGCAGTAACCCAACCCCAGAGCAGTGCCCAGGCAGTGCAAGGGAGCACCTCAGCTCTGCAGAGACACTGTCCTCATGAGGATCACAGAGTGCCAGGTTGGAGGGGACCCCAAGGGTCATCTGGTCCAACCTTTCCAGGTGAGGGTGGAGCTGAAATGAAGCTGTCTTAAAACTGTCCAATGCAGGGGAATCCACCACTTCCCTTGGGAGAGGATTCTTGGAATGGGTTGGGTTGGAAGGGACCTTAAAGCTCACCCAGTTCCAACCTCCTGCCATGGGCAGGGACACCTCCCACCAGCCCAGGTTGCCCAGGGCTCTATTAAACCAGGATGGCTCTGCCCACTCTTTATACCACAGCTCATTCTGTGCTGAATCCCAGTGAGCACAGGAGCTTTACCCCTTTCAGGCTAGTCTGAAGTGTGTGTCCACCACAAAACCCCACACCACCCTTTGAACAGTGGAAAGAAAATGCAACCCCCTGGGTGCATCTTCCTGGTGGTGGTGGAATGATCATTAGCTTCATCTTAGGCTTGTCAGGAGGCAGCACAGCTGGGGAAGGGGCTGGGGAGCAGGGCTGGGGGGGAGCAGCTGAGAGAGCTGAGGGTGCTCAGTCTGGAGAAGAGGAGGCTGAGTGAGACCTCATTGCTCTCTACAGCTCCCTGAGAGGAGGCTGCAGTGAATGGGGCTTGGTCTCTTCTCCCTGGTCTCAGGTGCTAGAAGGAGAGGCAATGGCCTGAAATTGTGCCAGGGGAGGGTGAGGTTGGATGTGGTCAGGGACTGGCAGAGGCTGCCCAGGGAGGTGGAGTCCCCAGCCCTGGAGGCTCTCCAGAACCCTGTGGCCATGGCACTTGGGGCCAGGGTTTAGTGGCCATGGTGGGGTTGGGTTGAAGATTGGACTGGATGATCTTAGAGCTTTTCCAGCCCAACCAACTCCATGATCCCATGGCTCCACAGGTGCACATACAGGGAACATCTCCCCAACCACCTCAAACACAGTAATGAGTCAAAAGGAAAACATCCTGCAGAGAGGAGGGACCTGAGGCTGAGAGAGGCCATGGCAGTCCCTGCCTGACAGCTCTGAACTACCTCCTTGCTCTGACAGCTGCTCTGCTGCCAGCAGCTGCTGATGTGAAGCAGGAACATTTCTGTTACCTTGCTGAGGATGGAGCTGAAATCCAGAGGGGAATCTGAATTCCTCACCTGCTCCTTCACAGCCTCAAAAAAGGCTTTCAGAAAGCTCAGGCTGACCTAAGGCAGGGAGAAGGGAAGGAACAAGAAAGAAATTAGCATCAATGGCCTTCTGAAGTGAAGGTTAAACCCACTTCATTTCCTACCCCTGGGGTCTCCAGGCCTGAGGGAGTGCCTATGTTTACCTTCTTGCCACTGCCAGAATGAGAGTCACAGAATCAATAAGGTTGGAAAAGACCTCAGAGATCATCAGGTCCAACCTTCATCGAGTCCAAGCTTCAGCACTACACCTGGGATG
Source organism: Colaptes auratus (assembly GCA_015227895.2). Lineage (NCBI taxonomy): Eukaryota > Metazoa > Chordata > Aves > Piciformes > Picidae > Colaptes > Colaptes auratus. The sequence continues at coordinate 30,486,778 of CM037634.1, read as the reverse complement.
CTTTAAGTAGAAGCTAAACCAAATCTGCAAATCCACAGATCCATAGAATGCTTTGGGTTGGAAGTGACCTTAAAGATCTTCTACTTCCAATCTCCTCCCCCCAGCTGCAGCCAGGGACACCTTCCTCAGGAGCAGGCTGCTGGAGGCCTCATCCAACAGTCTTTTAAATGGAATTACAGAGCAGAAGTGCATGAGGCAGAAGAGGTCATTAAAGGCATGGAGAGCAGCTATTTGCTCCTCCAGTGGCTCACTGCTGACCCAGGAGGCCGCATGGCAGATCATCATTTATCTTCCTCATTAACAAGGAAATCACAGCTAGAAAATGCATTAAGAGAGGATTCTGTCAGGATAGGACTAGGCTGCAGAGCAGCTCAAACCTCTCTTGCCACTGAGTGGCACACAGCTTCCTCCTCCACTCCCTCCTTTCAACAAGGGAGGAAGGAATCAGCAGTCCCACAGCAGCTGAGCTCCAGCAGTTGGCTGCATGCATGGGATCAGCTCACAAACAGCTGCAAGGTGCAGCACATCAGCTCAGAAAGCTCCTCCCTTGTGTCTCCACACAGTGCATATGGGGTTGGAAGGGACCTCCAGAGCTCATCCAGTCCAACCCCCCCTGCCAGAGCAGCATCACCCAGGGCAGTCTGCACAGGATGCATCCAGGAGGGTCTGGAAAGCCTCCGGAGCAGGAGACTCCACAGCCTCTCCAGGCAGCCTGCTCCAGGGCTCTGGCACCCTCACACCAAAGAAGTTTCTGCTCCTGTTGAGGTGGAACCTTCTCTGCACCTGCTCAGCTGCTCAGTCACTGAGCTGTGTGGTAGTTTTAGGGATGATTTGCTCCTGGTGTTTGAGCTCTGGCTGATTGTTGCTTCTCTGGAGAGCTTTCCTCCCTTTGCTGCCCCTGGGAAGCTCTCCAGCCTGCATGAGCCCTGAACCTGGATGGCAGCTGGATGGCAGCTGGATGCATGGACTCTCCTCTCATTTCCTTGGCCTGCTTCAGTTCTGGCCTCAGGAGGATTTAGTTCCCTTTTTATCTGTTATTTATCTGTCCATCTACTTACTGCATTTAACTCCTCCAGGTTAGCAAAAAGTCTCCACAGATCCACATCCAAGAGAAACTCCTTGCTCTGGAGGTACTTCAGGGTGTCCACAAATATCTGTATAAACAAAAACCCCAAGCCAAATGCAGGTTAGTCACTGGCTGGGGCAGCTCAGGGGGGTTGGTGCTGGGGGCTGGGTTGGGTGCTGGGGTTTTTTCCCCCCTGAAAAGAAGATGTTTACACTGAAACCCTCCTGCAGTCACCATCCGAGCTGAGGTGGCCACAAGGTGACTCTGAGAAACTTTGTGAGCTGCAGGGTCTGAGGGATGTCTCTGGGGTGTCTCTGCCACGCAGGCAGCTATGTCCCTGCAGAACAGAGGCAGCTGAGACTCTGCAGATGGGGAGGGCAGGGGGAGAGAACTGAACCGGGGAGGGCAGGGGGAGAGAACTGAACCGGGGAGGGCAGGGGGAGCCATGGGAGGCACTTCAGACATTCCCCTGAGCCCCTGGATGAGAGGCTGGAGGTGGCTCTGTGTCTGCCAGGCTGCCAGCAGGGCAAACACTGCTTCATTGTGGCCTGAGAAGGGAAACCTGCAGTTACCATCTTGAGCACCAGCAAGTGATCCAGAAAGTAATTGCATTCAGAGGTGAAGAGCTCCCACACTGCTGCTTCCTTCTGCCCTCCTGCCCGGCTGCTGGGCTCCTGCTGCTGCTGCTGCCTCTGCTGTGCCTTCACAAAGTCAGGCCAAGATTTGCTCTGTGGAGGGGTGAAGAAAGGAAACCACTGAGTGGTGAATCGGCTGCTTCAGACCCCACGGAAAGAATCTGTGACCTGCGAGCCCAGGTCAAGAGCCCACTGCCGGCAGCGGTGATTCACAGCCACACAGCAGCAGATTCCTTCTACTGGCAGCTTCAACAGTCCTTCTTTAGAAGCTTTGGAAAAAACTCTTTTAAAGGAATCTTTAGAACCTGGCATTGACCTCCAAAGCATTTCCAACACCAGCACACCGGGCTGGGAAGCAGCAGACTATGGCAGACTTCAGGCTGCAGGACGCGGTGCCAGAAAAGGAGAGGGCAGCTGGCGGAGGCTGCGGAGCTGCGGCTGCGGGGAAGCAGGGGGAGGGTCCTGCTCCCCAGCTGCTAGGGTCGGGGAGCCCAAGGGTTGTGTCTTCACAGGCACTGGCATGCTGCTCTGCTGGGCCCTAAAGTGCTCCAAAGGCAGAGATTCACACCAAGGTAGGCACTGGCAGGAGTCCTCCACAGCAAAGCCTCCAGGGCAGGTGGCAGCCTGCTGTGAGGGGCAGAGCATGGAATCCCAGCACTGCGGAGGCCGGGAGAGACCCCCGAGGCCACCACATCCCGCTGCCGCTGCTCTGCTTTGGAGGGGTCACAGCGCTGGGGGTGCGTGGCTGGGGGGCCAGGAGCTTTGCTTGCCTGGCAGCCAGGCTCTGCATGGCTGGGGGGCCCTGGGGGCCAGGAGCTTTGCTTGCCTGGCAGCCAGGCTCTGCATGGCTGGGGGGCCCTGGGGGCCGGAAGCTTTGCTTGCCTGGCAGCCAGGCTCTGGGAGGATCTCTGCAGCCACACCTTGGTGTTGGCATGGACCAACCCCTGGCCACCTCTGCATGCCCCCACACCCAAGGCAGCTGCAGGGGTGACCATGCCCCATCTGGCAGCTCTCTAAGGCTGAAATTGCTTTCCCCAGGCACTGCTGGGAGGGTTCTCTTGCTGCTGCTGCTGAGGGTGGCACCTCTCTGATCTAGGGCAGTCTGGAAGCCTGGCAGAACCCAGCTGGGTGTGAGGGCCCTTGCCAGCCCTCTGCAGCAGGTGCCCCCTTGCTCTTCCATTTCAAACAACAGAGAAGTATCTGCTGCTTCTGCATTGGTTTGGCAGGAAGCTCTCACACCCAGATGGCTGCAGACCAAAAGAGTAACTGGAAAGCAACAACTTTTTATTGGTGTTTGTTTGGGTTTTTTTTTGTTCCCCCCAAAGATAATTTTCTTACCTTAAAGCATAAAAATTCATCTGTGCTGCAGTCCCTGATCTTGAGGGTCGAGAGGCAGTTTTCCACATCAGATGCTTGCCTCTGTCTGTCTTTGCCCTGTTGAATGACCATAACAAGTCCCTGACTCTCACAATGCTTTCACAGAGCCACAGAGCTGGTGAGGCTCCACTCTGACCCTGCTCTGCCTCAGCTCCAAACCCTTCCCCCTTGGCCTGGCTTCAGACCCCCTCAGCAAAAGTCTCTCTGCAGCCTTCCTGCAGGATCCCTTCAGGTGCTGGCAGCAGCTCTGAGGTGCCCCTGGAGCCTTCTCCTCTGCAGGCTGCACAGCCCCAGCTCCCTCAGCCTGTGCTCAGGGCAGAGCTGCTCCAGCCCTTGGAGCATCTCTGTGGCCTCCTCTGGCCTCACTCCACAGCTCTGTGTCCTTCTGCTGCTGGGGACCCCAGAGCTGGAGGCAGGGTTGGAGGGGAGGTCTGAGCAGAGCAGAAGCTGCAGGATATGCTGTGGTCAGGGCAGCAGTGCAGCCAAGACAGCAGCGTGGCTGACACCTTCCTTCTGCTCTCCTACTCTAGGGAGCTGCTCTGGACCTACTGCCACCCCTGAACACCCCAAGTGAGAGCTTCTGAGTTGCCCACCCTGCTCTGCCACCCTTGGCACCTCTCCTCCCAGCCCCCATGGCCGTGGGGAACAGCAGCACTGACTGCATTTTGATGTGGATCACAGGCAGCAGCTCTGGTGGCTGCACTGGAGCCACCCGAACTTCACCGCAGGTCCAAGCAGTCCCAGCGTGGGCTGAGGGCCCTGAGTTCAGCTCATCTGCTGCCTGCTTTACTTATAAGGCAGCAAACCCTCTCCTCTTACCCAGGGCAGTGGTGGGGGAAGGGCAAAGGCAGTGAAAGGGAAAAAAACCCAAACCAGGCTGAGACACTCACAGCTCCTCTTCTGGCAAATGGCCACCTTGGCTTCTTGGACTCTGATGGGTGAAGAGAAAAGGGTTGGCAGGAAATCACTAAGTGAAATATAACAATAACAATGCATAAACAATGATGGGTTTATTGATCTGTGCTGAGCTCCTACAGAATATGCAGTTTGCAATTGGTGGTGGTAGGTCTGGGGCTTTTCCAGTTGAAGCCTGAGCCACTGGACTCTGCTTGGCTCAGACTGAATGCAGCAGACTCAGAACTCATTTAGCTTGTTGGGCTCTTCCCAGCAAGGGTTATGTCTGTGAGGGGGGCTTGGATGGTGCTAAACAATCCCACTTGCTGCAGCTGATCAGGATGTGATTGTCAGCTCTCTGCAGGGGAAAGCTCATCACACCTCAGGCCAGTGCTGGAAGGTATTAATTGTTTTGAAGCAAGAATTAGTCTCTGTCTGCTCAGTAGAGACTTCTTGGAGCTGTGCTGGGAATAAACTACCCTAGGAACTCTTCAGCCTCCCTCCCCATCACAGCATGGGAGGAGTTGGAAGTGACCTCTGGAGACCACCCCCCCTGCCAGAGCAGCATCACCCAGGGCAGGGCACGGAGAAGCAGAACCACATGGGTTTGGAAAGTCCCCGGGAAGGAGACTCCACAGCCTCTCTGGGCAGCCTGCTCCAGGGCTCAGCACCCTCACACCAAAGAAGGTTCTGCTCATGCTGAGGAGGAAGCTCCTGGGTTGCAGCTGATGTCCCTTGTCCCTCATCCTACCGCTGAGCACAAGCCCCAGGTTCTTGACACCCAGTGAGACAAGCAGACCCCAGGCTGTGTCTGACCTGCACTTAGCAGGAGGGTTGTGTAGGGCAGGTGGTCCATGGCACCGTCTGACACCAGCAGGTCTCCAGGGAACACCTCAAGGCCTGGCAGGGTCACTACCACCGAGCTGCGCCGGCGCTCGCCGGGCCTGTGAGGAACGTGAAGACAAACAGCAAACCACCACCAGCAGCCTCCACCAGCACCCAGCAGCCTCCACCGGCACCCAGCAGCCTCCACCGGCACCCAGCAGCCTCCACCGGCACCCAGCAGCCTCCACCGGCACCCAGCAGCCTCCACCGGCACCCAGCAGCCTCCACCACCATCAGAGGTTCTCCCTCTCCACTGGTGGCTGCAGAGGGAGGCTCTGAGGTGCTCCTTGCTCAACCTCAGATCTTCACAGCAGCTGTGACATAAACCTGTAGGAAATATCAGGGCTGACAGCCAGCACCCAAGAGGCTTCCAAAGCCCACATTTTTGCTGAGGTCAAGAAAATGACAGAGTTGTTTGGGGTGGAAAAGGCCTCTGAGATCATTCAGTCCAACCAGCAACCCAACACCACCATGGGCATCAAACCCAAGTGCCATGGCCACAGGGTTCTGGAACACCTCCAGGGCTGGGGACTCCACCACCTCCCTGGGCAGCCTCTGCCAGTCCCTGACCACTCTTGCAGCAAAGATATTTTTCCTCCTCTCCAACCTAAGCCTCCCCTGGCACAGTCTCAGGCCATTTCCTCTCCTTCTATCACCTGAGAGCAGGAAGAAGAGACCAACCCCCCCCTAGCTCCAACCTCCTTTCACGGAGCTGCAGAGAGCAAGGAGGTCTCTCAGCCTTCTCTTCTCCCCCAGCTCCCTCAGCTGCTCCTCCCCAGCCCTGTTCTCCAGGCCCTTCCCCAGCTCTGTCCCTGAACACTGCATGGGGTTTGGAGAAAGGTCCCTCCCAACCCAGCAAGGAGCCCTCCCAACCCTCTGCATTCTATGATCTGCTTTGCTCATGTAGCAGAGCAATACTGAGGCTGTTCTGCTAATTTCTTTGCTCCCTTTTCCCTCCCAGGAAGTTTCCAAGCACGTTGCTGAGGATCAGGGAGACGTTTCAGATTCCTCCAGCTGAAATCTGGCACTGCCAATCCAACCAGCCAGACCTTTGGGCAGTGTGCTCCCAGGGCAGAGCTCTCTGATGTCCCAGCTGTGAAAACCCAGCTCAAGATGCTGGGGGGAGGGCCACTTGTGAAAGAAAAGCTCATGAAGAAGTTCAGTTTCAGAGGCTTGTGGCAGGCATTCCAGGAAGCACAGGGACAGAGTTCCACTGCTCAATTTCATCTGGGAGTGAGGCAGAATCATTCCAAAGGTAGAGAAGTGAAACTGAGCATGAGGTAAAACAAATATGTGCCTACCTTTGTCCTGGCAATCCACTCCTCTGAAAGAAAGGGAGAGAGGCTTGTCATTTGGTCAGCCAGCCAGCCAGCAACCTGAGCTGGGGCAAAAAGGACTCATTGCACAGAATCACAGAAGGTTAGAGGTTGGAAGGGACCTCCAGAGATCACCCAGCCCAAGCCCCCCTGCCAGAGCAGGGCACCCAGGGCAGGGCACACAGAGCACATCCAGGTGGCTCTGGAAAGTCTCCAGAGAGGAGACTCCACAACCCCGCTGGGCAGCCTGCTCCAGGGCTCTGCCACCCTCACTGTAAAGAGGTTTTCCCTCCTGTTGGGGTGGAACCTTCTCTGCTCCAGTTTGCATCTGTTGCTGATGGGCATGGAGGTGATGTGTCACACCAAAGGAGCACAGCCCAGGCTGCAGTGCCTGCACTGGGCCACGAGACACCAGCACCGGACGTGCAAAGGAGATTGCAGCACCCTGCTCCTCTTACCTGGACACCTTCCTGTGGGGTGAGCCTGGGGCAGGGGAGCCTCCTAGGCAGGGTAGCAGAGCTGGCTCTCCAGGAGCTTTGGAGGGTCTCACTGGGACTGCTGTTGCTGAGAAGGGGTTTCTGGCGTGGCAGCTCTGGTCTGGAGCTGGCAGGCTCTGGACCTGCAGTGGTTGTCTCAGGCTTGGTTTTGGAGGACAACAACTTTGCCTGAGCACAAGAAGGCAGCGGTGGAGAGGAAGCTGCAGCGCACCGAGGAGGACTCTTGCAAACGTGGTGGAGGCAGCTGGTGGATTCCTTCGGAGTCCCCAGCTGAGCTGTGTCACAGCACTCCTCAGGTGTCCCAGCTTGTGAGGCAGAGGCCATCCTCAAACGCCTTAGGGTTGGAGAAGTGGAAATCCTGGCCAGGGCCTGCCGGTTGAACTGGAAAGGTCCCTGGAGGCTCCCAGTGGCCTCCTCCGCAGGGGGCTTCAGGCAGATGGAGTCACCTGGAGGCGCAGTGGTGTCCACACAAACTGATTCTGTCTGGGTTGGAGATGAACTGAAGGCATCTTCTGGACTGCTTCTTCCAGACACAGCAGCATTGCCTTGCTGAAGATCAGCTTCTCTGCTCAGGAGCTCCACACTGCTGCAGGTCTCCTTGGGCAGGTCTGGAGAGCGATGGGAGCTGGGCTGCTGCATCCTTCGCTCGCAGCATCAAGCTTTGTGCCTGGCAAACATGCTCACAAAAGCTTCTTAGAAAGCTGATGCACAGGGGAAAAAGGGGGAAAATTAAACCAAAAGATCTAACCCAGATAATGCAGGGCAGAAACAAACTGCCTGCACTTGGAATGCTGCTTCAGTCCACCAGTTTCAGGAGCCAGCTGCAGCAAGCTGCTTAAAAGCAGCTCCTGACTCTGAGGGTGTTTGGTGGTTCTAGCACTGAGGAGGAATTAGGAGCTCTGCTCATCTGGGGCTTATTTCCTGTTGCCACTCCCCCAGCAGTGAGAGAGTAGCTGGGACTAAGCTGAAGCCACAGGCTGGCAGGACTGCTGCTCCTTGCCAAGTTGTTTGTGCACCAACAGCAGCGACTTGCTGGCTGCTGCAGCAAGTGCAATGTGGTGCTGCCGCAAGGTGAGGCTGAGCCCTCTGGCTCTGCTTTGCAGCAGGAGATGTGTTGTGTAGGAAATCTTCTGGGCTGGAGCTGCTCTGCTGTGAGGACAGACTGAGGGAGTTGGGGCTGTGCAGTCTGGAGAAGAGAAGGCTCCGAGGTGACCTCATTGTGGCCTTTCAGTATCTGCAGGGGGCTACAAGAAGGCTGGGGAGGGACTTTTGAGGGTGTCAGGGAGTGATAGGACTGGGGGGGAATGGAGCAAAACTAGAAGTGGGGAGATTGAGATTGGATGTGAGGAAGAAGTTGTTCCCCAGGAGGGTGGTGAGAGCCTGGCACAGGCTGACCAGGGAGGTGGTGGAAGCCTCCTGCCTGGAGGTGTTTGCAGCCAGGCTGGAGGTGGCTGTGAGCTACCTGCTGTGGTGTGAGGTGTCCCTGCCCATGGCAGGGGGTTGGAACTGGCTGATCCTTGAGGTCCCTGCTCGAAGGTATTTTGATGAGTGGTGCTGCCACAGCTGGGCTGCAGGTGCTGACTTCCAATTAGTCCTTCAGCCTCTCCTTTAATTCAGCTTCTTGGCTTGCTAAGAGGAATCTTAAACCCAGCCACGATTGCTGCTTTCTTTGGGGGCACTTTCACTCTTATTAGAGTGGGTTGGTTGGTTTCTTTGTTTGAACTGGATTTATTTGCTCAGAGGGATTCAGTTATTTATTTAGATTGGATTAAGTCATTTATTTAAGATGGATTAGGGTTTTTTTTTTAATGGATTTGGTTAGTTAAGGTTTTAGGGATGGCTTTGTTTATTTTTAGTAGAATGGGTTAGTTGTTCTTTAACATTCAGGTTGGAAAAGAGCCTCAGGATCACCAAGTCCAACCCAGAACCCTACTCTACAAGGCTCACTCCTAAACTGTGTCCCCAGGCACCACATCCAAACCACCTTGAAACACATCCAGGCTTGGGGACTCCCTGGGCAGCACATCCCAATCCCTGACCACTTTTGCTGTGAAGATTTGTTCCCTACTGTCCAGTCTAAACCTTCTCAGCCACAGCTTGAGGCCATTCCCTCTTCTATCACTAATTGCCTGTGAGAAGAGACCAGCAGCAGCCTCTCTACAACCTCCTTTCAGGTAGCTGTAGAGAGCAATGAGGTCTCCCCTCAGCCTCCTCTCTTCCAAACTAAACAGCCCAGCTCCCTCAGTCACTCCTCCTAAGATTTAGCCCTCTCAGGGCTTGGGTGCTGGCACACTTGGGAGCCCTCTCAGGGCTTGGGTGCTGGCACACTTGGGAGCCCTCTCATAGTCTTGGTGATGTGTGAACATCCTTTGTTTCTCAGAACATTTTAAGAGTCTTGAAAACTCTTTCCCCCTCATTTCACAAGTGACAAACTGAGAGAAGAAAGAAAGAAACAAAGAACCCAAGGACCCAAACCCAGCAAGAATTCAATGAGTCTTTGTCAAACATCTTCACTCCTGGATTCCAGACCTCCAAATCAGTGTCTCCTGTGCAGCTGCACTGTCAGACAGCAAGGTTCTCCTCTCTGCTGTTATTGATGCAGGAGTAGAGATGTCATGAAGGCAAGAAGTGTAATTTCCCAGCTTGAAGGCAGAGCAGCTTTGAAAGGGAGAAAGGAATCAGCTGGCAGATCATCAATCAGGACTGCAGGGCTGGAACCTGTGCACCTGAGTGCTGACAGATGGGACTGCTGCTTTCCTTTCACGTGGCTCCCAGGACAGCTCTCATCAAGTGGAAGTGGCAGAGGTTTTCTCCCGGTGACCCTCAGCAGCAGCTTTCCCCCAGCTCACTGTAGGCAGGAGAGTTAGCACTGACTCAGGAGGACCTGGAGTCCTCAGCACCGGGAAGCTGTCACGGTGGCAAATGCTCACAGCACTGCCAGGGGGGAAGGGACCCCAGGGATCATCTGCTCCAAGCTTTCTAGTGGAGCTGCAAGGAGCTGGCCCAGCACCCTGCCAGGCTGAGTCTTCTCCTGTGCTGAGGGCTGCAGAGCTGCACCCAGCACTGCAGGGTGGGACCTCAGCAGAGTGAGACAGAGGGGCAGAATCTCCACTGTCAAAAAAGTATTCAAGGGCTGGAAGAGCTCAGAGCTGAGCTGCAGATGGGAGGTGTGCTGGGGCACGGCTGGGGCACGCCAGAGCCAGGAGCTACCACAGCCACAAAGCCTCATCCCAGTGCTGGGTGGTAGGGAGCATCCTCTTCAGCAGCTTTACTCTTACTCCTTGAGGGAGCAGGGGCATGGTGCTCCCCACGGGGCTTTGGTGTACTTCACCAAGTACAAAGAGCTAAGGTCTGGGGGGGAAGCAAAGAAATTTCCTGGGAGGCTGGAGGGGAAATAAGTAATTTAGGGAATGCTTCTGAGCAAAGGCTGTAGCAAGCCCAAGGGGACTGTTTGTGTCTGGAGTTATCTCAGCAGGCCAGAGGGAAAGGCTCTTTCAAACATGTTCAATTCCATTAAAGCTTTGAAGGGAAAGCAGGGCCTGGCTGACCACATCTTGGGATGGGGTAAACGCTGGCAGCTGCTGCTGAGCTGCTAGAGAGGTTGGATGGGAACAGGCAGTCTGGTCACAATAGAAGCCCTCAGCTGCTGATGTTTTCTGGGGTTCTGTGTCCAACCCCCACATGGCTGCCTGCTAGTGCCTCCCAGATATCAAACCATTGGCCACAGAAGTCAGCAATGTGGTTTAAACAGCTCTCATTGCACATCCTGCTGCCTGCTCTGCTCCCTTTTATCCTCTGGCTCTCTTGTCACCGATGATTTACGTGCAGAGCTCCTCTGCTTGAAATCCTGACTGTCCTTTCCTGACCAAGTTCTTCCCTGATGTTATGGAAGACAAAAAAACCACCACCCCACCACCCAACTCCCCCCTTCCCCTTCCCCAGCAGTTATTAAATGCCTTGTCGAGCACTGATTTGTGGCTGTTTGCTTATTGTCAAACTCTGGCAGCTGAGCAGCCATTGTCCCTGCTGGCGGGGGGAAAGCTGCACAGCACAATGGGCTGGGCTGTCAGCAGCCACTGCCTCTTCTGCTTGCTCTCACACAGTCAAGGATCTAGTGGGATCAGATGCCACCACGTAGATTCCCTGTGGATGTATTTCACCTGTGGAGATGAGCTTTTCCTCCCTGCAATGTGGGAGAAAGGGACCCAGAGGAAGGATGGAGAGAGGCTGTTTAAAGGCCTGTGGTGATGAGGGGCAATGGCTTGGAACGAGAGCAGAGCAGATTGAGATTGGATGTGAGGAACAAGTTCTGCACCATGAGGGTGGTGAAACACTGGAACAGGTTGCCCAGGGGAGGTGGTTGAGGCCCCATCCCTGGAGATCTTCAAGTTGAGGCTGGACAGGGCTGTGGGCAGCCTGATCCAGTGGAGGTTGTCCCTGCTGACTGCAGGGGCTTGGGACAGATGACCTGTGGAGGTCCCTTCCAAGTTTTCAGGGAATCATAGAATCCACCAGGTTGGAAAAGACCTCAGAGATCATCAAGTCCAACCTACTACCTAATGCCTAACACCTCCTGACAACTAAACCATGGCTCCAAGTGCCACATCCAAGCCTTCCTTGATCACCTCCAGGGACGGGGACTCCACCACCTCCCTGGGCAGCACATCCCAGCGGCCAATTACTCTTTCTGGGGAGAACTTTCTCCTCGCCTCCAGCCTAAACTTTCCCTTCCTGTTTCTTTTCTGGGCAGGGTTTATTTGTTGTTTTAAAAGTCTCTATAGAACACGAACCGCTCAGCTTTTGCTCAACACAAGGTGGCAGCAAGACACTGTTTGGGCTGCTTCGTTTCCTCCTCCTGTTTATTTAGCTGTCGGGCAACAAAAGCCCTCCTGGTGAGCAAGCAGGGAAAACAAAAGAGTTTGTAATAGATAAAGGAAACACTCCGGAGAAGCTCCCGACCGGTCTGGTAAAGCAAACCCACGCAATGCTCGGGGCAGTGTCACAAAACGCTGCAGCTCTCTCTCTTCCCCCCCTGCTCTCTTTTTTCCTTCTCTCTTTTTCCTTCTCTCTTTTTTCTTCTTTTTTTCTTCTCTCTTTTTTCCTTCTCTCTTTTTCCTTCTCTCTTTTTCTTCTTTTCTTCTTTTTTTCTTCTCTCTTTTTTCCTTCTCTCTTTTTTCCTTCTCTCTTTTTTCCTTCTCTCTCCTTTCTTCTCTCTCTTTTTTCCTTCTCTCTCTTTTTTCCATCTTTCCCCTTCTCTCTTTTTTCCTTCTCTTTTTTCCTTCTCTTTTTTCCTTCTCTTTTTTCCTTCTCTTTTTTCCTTCTCTTTTTCCATTATATTTTTTATTCTCTCTTTTTTTTCCTTCTCTCTTTTTCCTTCTCTCTTTTTCCTTCTCTCTTTTTCCTTCTCTCTTATCTCCTTCTCTTTTTCCTTCTCTCTCTTGTTCCTTTTATCTTTTTTCCTTCTCTCTCTTTTCCCCTTCTCTCTTTTATCCTTCTCTCTCTTGTTTCTTTTATCTTTTTTCCTTCTTTTTTCCTTCTCTCTCTCTTTTTTTCCTTCTCTCTCTTGTTTCTTTTCTCTTTTTCCCTTCTCTCTCTTTTTTCCTTCTCTCTCTTTTTTCCTTCTCTCTCTTTTTTCCTTCTCTCTCTTTTTTCCCTCTCTCTTTTTTCCTTCTCTCTTTTTTTCCTTCTCCCTCTTTTCCCCTCCTCTCTCTCTGTGTCTTTTTTCCCCTGTGCTGAGTGTGTGGTTGCTGTTTCCTTCGGGCTTGCACTCTGAACAAGGGCTGCACAGTGCAGAAGTGGCATTTGATCAGCTTTTTGAGCTTCAATTCAGCAATGTTCCCAGGCCTGGCTGAGCTCCTGCATTTCGGAAAGGGGTTCTGCATTTTGCAAAGGACAAAGCTTTCTACCTCAGTTCTTTGTTGTCTGAAAAACACTTCAGTGTCACTACACTGAATGGCAGCTGGAGTGGAAAGCTCCTTTTCAAATGCAGTGAGGGGGAGGGAGGAAGGGAGAGAGATTCATGGATTTGCAGAAGGGTTTGCTTTGGAAGGGATGTGAAAGCTCATCCAGTTCCAACCCCCTGCCATGGGCAGGGACACCTCACACTCGATCAGATTGCTCAAGGCCTCATCCAGCCTGGCCTTGAGCACCTCCAGGGAGGGGACATCCACAGCCTCCCTGGGCAGCCTGTGCCAGAGTCTCCCCACCCTCACTGGAAAGAATTTCTTCCTAATCTCCAGTCCAAGTCTGCCCTCTCCCAGCTTCAATCCATTCCCTCTCATCCTATTGCTATGAGCCCCAGTGTTTAGAGAGCTTTTTAACTTGTTCTGGGCACAGTCTGAGTTCAGACCAAGAAAGAGTTGGGGCTGTTCAGCCTGGGGAAGAGAAGGCTCCAGGGAGACCTTAGAGCTGCATTTTACTATCTGCAGGGGAGCTACAGGCAGGCTGGGGAGGGACTGTTCAGAAGGGCCTGGGGTGATAGGACAAGAGGCAATGGTTTGAAACTGGAGCAGGGAAGAGTTAGGTTGGACATCAGGAGGAAGCTCTGCACCATGAGGGTGGTGAGAGCCTGGCACAGGCTGCCCAGGGAGGTGGTGGCAGCCTCCTGCCTGGAGGTGTTTGCAGCCAGGCTGGAGGTGGCTGTGAGCAACCTGCTGCAGTGGGAGGTGTCCCTGCCCATGGCAGGGGCTTGGAACTGGATGATCCTCGAGGTCCCTTCCAACCCTAATTCTATGGCTCTATGATATTTTCTCAGCTTTTCCTGCCCCTGACTCTCTGGGAGAGAATCAGATGTCTGAGGAGAAAAGACTCTTTGTGGCAGGGGAGGAAAATGAATGCTGGATTTGGCTGAGGTCACCACTGCTATTTTACATGGAGCCAAATATTTTATGGGAGATGCCCAAATCTGGGACTAAAATTTCTGTTCTACAGCAGAAAAGGTAGCAGTCTGTGCTTTAGTTCCTGAAGCAGCTTATGGCATGTCCAGGTTAGCATTTGCCCCTCCTTGGCTCCTTCACCAGCAGTTAATGACTGCCATGAATTCGTTCCCTCTCCCTGTGCCAGGGACTTTGTACACATTAGCTGGGGAGGCAGAAGTTGTGAGGTTTGCTCTTTTGCATCACACTTGGGTGAAGAGTTTTTGTTGGCTTGCCATAAAGGCCATACCAGGAGTTTAAAGTCAGGCTTTGGAAATAAATCAAGAGAACAGACTAAGGCCTCCTGTAAACCACCACCCACTCACCCTCTCCATCTGCCAAATACACCTGGGAATGTCCATGGCAGAGAGCAAAGCAGCACTGGAGCTCTTGCCTCCACTAGCAGTGGGTACCAAGAACTCTACCTTTAGGTCTGGCTCATTTTAGAAGCATGAAACCAGAGAACTGTTTCAGCTGGAAAAGGCCTCTGAGGCCATCCAGTCCAACATCAACCCAGCACCACCATGGCCATCAGACTCTGTCCCCGAGTGCCATGGCCACAGGTGTCTTGAACACCCCCAGGACTGGGGACTCCACCACCTCCCTGGGCAGCCTGGGACAGTCCCTGACCACTCCTGCAGCAAAGACATTTTCCTCCTCTCCAACCTAAGCCTCCCCTGGCACAGTTTCAGGCCATTTCCTCTCCTATCACCTGAGACTAGGGAGAAGAGGCTGACTCCCAGCTCCCTGCAGCCTCCTTCCAGGGAGCTGCAGAGGGCAATGAGGTCTCCCTCAGCCTCCTCTTCCCCACACTGAACACCCCCAGCTCCCTCAGCTGCTCCTCCCCAGCCCTGCTCTCCAGACCCTGCCCCAGCTCTGTTGCCCTTCTCTGGACCAGCTCATGGAGGTGTTGAGTAGAAGGTTGGACTCAATGTCCTTAGAGGGCTTTCCCAACCTTAATGACTCTGTGACTCTCTCATGCTGCCCAGGTGTGCCAGGCAGAGCTGATCCCATCTGCAGGGAGATCTTAAAGCCTCAGTGAGAGCAGCTTTTCCTTTCTGCAGTGAGTGTCAAGGGTCAGCACAAGCTCTTGGCAGATGAAGAGGTGCTGAGCACCACATGAAAGAGAGGTTTGTAAAACACTCTTCACAATGTGGACTCAGCTCAAGGGTCCCTTGTTTCCTGATAAGGCTGCAACAGCAAAGGAGCAGCAGCAGCAGAGGCTTTGATGCAGGCTTTCATCTTCCCCTGGAAGTAAAATGCAAATGTCTATCCTGCTCCTGGCTGGGTGCATTAACCCCCAGCGGCAGCACTGCCGAGCTCAGGAGGGAAGCACTTCCTGGGGGGTTGTAGCAGGGCTATCTGGTGCAGAGAGGGGAACTTGACTGCTGCATGCTTCTGTGCAAAGCTGACAACTTTCCTTACCTGCCTGGGCAAACTGTGGCAGGCTTTGAGCAGCATTTACAAAGTGCTGGCTGTAGTCTCTTCTGTTTGCCACGTTAGCAGGGTGATCAGGAGTAAGGCTGAGTGCTGTGGTGCCCTCCAGGGACAAAGTGGCTTTGAAATGAAGAGATGATTGGAGCCAGTAGTCACCCCTGGGGTACACTGCTACCTGCTGCTCTCCAGCTAGACTTTGTGCCACTGGTTACCACCCCTACAGCACAGCCACTCAGCCAGCCTCTCTGCCTGCTTACCCACCACACGCTCCAGCAGCTCCTCTAGGAAGGGGGAAGACAAGGGCAGGGTGGTGGAACACGGGAATGAGGTGCCTGGGGAGGTGGCTGAGGCCCCATCCCTGGAGACATTCCAGGTGAGGCTCCACAGGGCTCTGGGCAACCTGATCTAGGTGAGGATGTGTCCCTGCTGACTGCAGGGGATTGGACAGGATGAGCTTTGGAGGTCCCTTCCAGCCCAATGCATTCTGTCATTCAGTGAAAGCCATGTGTCCTTGTGGCCAGGAAGGCCAAGGGCGTCCTGGGGGGCATTCAGCAGAGTGTGGCCAGCAGGTCAGGGGGGTTCTCCTGCCCCTCTGCTCTGCCCTGCTCAGACCACATCTGGAGTGCTGTGTCCAGTTCTGGGCTCCCTAGTTCAAGAGGGGCAGGGAACTGCTGGAGAGAGTCCAAAAGGAGCTGTGAGGATGCTGAAGGGACTGGGACCTCTGTGTGATGAGGAAGGCTGAAACACCTGGGGCTGTGCAGCCGGGAGAAGAAAGGCTGAGAGGAGATCTTCATAGTTCAGTGCTTATAAATATCTGAGGGGTGGGGGTCAAGAAGCAGGAGCCAGGCTCTTGTCACTGGTGTCCTGCGACAGGACAAGAGGCAAGGGTCACAAACTGGGACCCAGGAGGTTCCACCTCGACATGAGGAGAAACTTCTTTGCTGTGAGGCTGCTGGAGCCCTGGAGCAGGCTGCCCAGAGAGGCTGTGGAGGCTCCTGCTCTGGAGACTTTCAAGACCCTCTTGGATGTGTTCCTGTGTGCCCTGCCCTGGGTGCTCCTGCTTTAGCAGGGGGGTTGGACTGGGTGATCTCTTTGGGTCCCTTCCAACCCCTCCCATTCTGTGATTCTGTTGTGTTAGAGAAGACCAAAGGCTGAGCCTGCCCAGGATGAGGCTGCCCAGCAAATGCCACCTCAGTGCCCTGAGGAGCTGTTTTAATGCAAGTTCCAAGTGCTAGGCTCCTCATGAGTCCTTTGTACACTTGTTGTAGGCCTCCTTACTGTTCTCTGGAAGTCTAAGCTCCCATCTGCAGTGAGCTGCATTACTGCGTGGAGTCTCCTGTGGCTGAGGCTGTGGCAGTGCCTGGCAGTGCCCTGTGTGCCCGGATAACTCTCAACAGGGAGTGCTGGCACCTGGGAGCCCTTTCCCTTGTGCTGCCACCTGTGCCTTTGAACTTGCTCTCCTCTGCCAAGCTGCAGGCATCCTTCACATTTGTCTCTGTGCAGCTTTGCCTCTCACTTTTACTCTGCATCAGCCTTTTTTCCCACCTGTGGTCACAGTCTGTGAGGAGCCGTGAAAGGAGCTAAGAAAGTCGTGGAAGACTCAGGGGAGAAGGCAAGAGACTGAAGGTGGAGTTGGTTGGTTGGCAGCAGCTTGGTGCTTTGCTGGGTGAGGAAATGGAGTGCTTGTGCCTGCATCCAGCGATGACAGCCTGCTCTTCCCTTCCCAACCTGCAGGCACCGAGCTTCTGCCAACTCAAGGGGAGCACAGGAACAGAAAGAGGTTTACAGGAAGGCATCTGAGACACAAAGGAAGAGCCAGGGCGCAGGTGGGTGGTCACTCTTGCCAGCTTGAAGAGGCTAATGCTGTCACAGAGCCCAAAGTGCTGACCATTCCCTCCCTGCTTATCCCTTCCAAACCAGGAGAAACTCTCACAGTTGTGAAACAGCAGCAGCAGCAGTGAGCAATCATTTCCCATCTGTCACCTGATTGCCTTGGTGCACCTTAGACACTCTGTGCCTGATAAAGTGAAGCTCCTGGAGGCAGGGTGCAGAGCCTGTGATCAAACAGCACTCATAAAGCTAACAGATAGCACCGATAAAAGAGGTCTGGAAAGCTGATCAATAGAGCAGAAGTCACTGCAGGGCTCTTCAGCTGTATCTTCATGACCTCAGAGAATGGAAAGCAGAACAGACCTGCAGGTGCACCAGTGGTCACTCACAGATCCCTGTCTGGAGGGGGAAGGTGTAAACATGGTGCCAGGGCAGTGAGCATCTCCTACTGCTTGCACCACTCTGCACAGAGCTCCGGCAGAAGCAGAGGGAGTGTGGAGCAGCGCTGAGGTCATCAGCCCTGCCCTTGCCAGCAGGGGCATCTCCAGAGCTTTCTGCAGCCTTGTTAAGGATCAGGTTTGGGGATGTTTAGCCTGGAGAAGCCTGAGAGGGGAGCTGATCAGTGGTTAGGGATACCTGAGGGGTGGGTGTCAAGAAGCAGGGGCCAGGCTCTTTTCAGTGGTGCCCAGTGATAAGGCAAGGGGTCATGGACAGCAAACTGGAGCCCAGGAGATTTCACCTCAACGTGGGGAGAAACTTCTTTGGTGTGAGGCTGCTGGAGCCCTGGAGCAGGCTGCCCAGGGAGGTTGTGGAGTCTCCTGCTGGGGAGGATCTCAAGACCTGCCTGGATGTGTTCCTGTACAGCCTGTGCTGGGTGACCCTGCTCTGGCAGAGGGGTTGGACTGGATGATCTCCAGAGGTCCCTTCCAGCCTCTCCCATCCTATGGCATCCAAACCAGTAGAGCTCATTACAGACAGCTGGGTAGGCCTTGGGCTCCTGCAGGTTGAAGGAGGAACTATTTCCTTTTCAAGCAGAAAAACCACTGCCTTGTTAGAAGTTAAAGGGCAGAGAGCTTGCTCAGGGCTCAGGAAGAGAAACTCTCCCTGCTAGGAAGTACTTGAGTGAGGGGAACTAAACCTGTGCTTCCCCAGCACCTGCAGGCCACCACGCAGTGAGAACATTGCTCTCCCAGCTCTGACTTCCTCGGAGGAAAAGCAGAGGCCAGGCCACCTCTCTGCAGCTCCCTTGCTGATGCATTAGCAGCAGAGCTGCCCTCCAGCCCTTCCACCTTCCTCTCTGGCAGACCTTGGGGCTGTGCTTCGCTGCCTGCGGAGCAGCAGGTCGGACTTGTGGCAGTGGCTGTCGCTGTCCAGCCCTCCCCCAGCAGGGGACACCGCGCTGGGGCAGCGTTCCTCTTTGTGGATGCCGTGGGCAAGGCAGGGCTCTTCTTGCTGCTCTGCCGGGCTGGCTGCAGGAGAAGTCTCTGGAGCACCTTGCTGCTCTGGGAAGTCTGCCTCCAGCACTCTCCCAGGAGCCCAGCTCCACCCTGCAAGCTGGGTTCCTCCTCTTTGGGGTGGTAGCCAGGGCAAGGAGGCACAATGCATGCCCAGCTGCAATAACAGCCAGAAGGTCCTTGTGGGGATCTGTTAGACCTCATTGCCCTCTGCAGCTCCCTGAAAGGAGGCTGCAGTGAGGTGGGAGTCAGCCTCTGCTCCCTAGTCTCAGGTGATAGAATTGTGCCAGGGGAGGGTTAAGTTGGAGAGGAGGAAAAATGTCTTTGCTGCAAGAGTGGTCAGGGATTGGCAGAGAGATTGGCTGGAGTCCCCAGCCCTGGAGGGGTTCCAGAACCCTGTGGCCATGGCACTTGGGGACATGGTTTGATGGCCATGGAGTCCAGCCTGTGATGGTTGAACTTGATCTCAGAGGTCTTGGGGTCCCATATCTGGACACAGCCCTGCAGGTGAGGTCTCCCCAGAGCAGAGCAGAGGGGCAGGATCCCTCTCTCCATCTCAGGCAATGGGCACTGGCAGCCCAGAAGGCAGTGGCAGCCCAAAGGCCCATTTGCTGGCTCCTGTCCAGCTTCTCCTGGCCCCCAGCACCCCCAAGTCCTTTCCTGCAGAGGTGCTCTCAATATCATCATCCCCTAGGCTGGACTGATAGGGAGGATTGCCCTGCCCCAGGTGCAGAGCAGCCCCACTCACTGTCTGATTCCACGGAAGTGCATTGCCAGGACCTTGCCACAACCTCAGCTACCACAAACACCCTGCAGTCTCTCTCACTCTGCCTTAATCCTTGCCTGGAAGAAGCTGGAGGAGGAGGGAAGAGGGAGGACTTGAGTGTCCCTTGCTGCCTTCCCTGTTTTCCCAGAAACTGAGCCCTGAATCTGAGTGGGACTTGAGTGCCCAGCAGCCTGCCCAGCCACCCACCGCTGCCTCCAGCGCTGCTCAGGGTGAGAGCAAAAGGCAACTGACTTTGGTTTCTGCCTCACAGTAGGAAACCAAGATTTCCCAGGCTGTGTGGAAGGTTTCATCGACCCAGGAGACACCCACATCCCTGCCAGCAGTGTCTTCAGCGCTGCCCCTTGAGCTAGGGGTGGGTTTAGAGCAGCAGAACCTCCTCCCTGGGGAGAGAATGTCTCAGGGTTTGCAGGGAGTGTTTGATAAACTAGCTTGGAAAATCCTCTTTGGTGGCTTGGGGGGATGCAGGGAGAAGAGGAAAGGGGAAGACAAGGGATGAACCAATTAGCTGCTGCAGGCCCATCTGCCAGAGCTGTGATGAGCTCCTGGTGAAGCAGCAATCAGCTGCAGCCATGCTAAATTTCATCTCCAGCGGGGCTGCAGGGTAAAGGAATCCAGCAGGGATTAGAGAGCTCCATTTCTCTGTTAGCTTTCCAAGAAGAGGTTCTGCTTGTCAGGAGAGAATTCCAAACTCATTTGGAACTGCTTTCCCCACGGGAATGGGAGGAGATGTGGTGTGAGTGACGCTTTTCTGACTCAAAGACTTGACATTTTGGTTGATGATGAAGCATGACCCCCAGGGCTGAAGGCTCTCCTCTCTGTGTCTCCTCCTGCCTTTCTCTTTGCTCCCTTTGCCTGTAGTTGTGGCTATGTAGAGGTGTTTTCCTCCTAACAGCCCTCTGAATGAAGACCTTGCCCTGCCCACAGAGCCCAGCTGGTCTGTAAGATCACTCCAGGCACTGGAATGTGCTGCCCAGGGAGGTGGTGGAGTCCCCAAGCCTGGAGGTGTTTCAAGGTGGTTTGGATGTGGTGCTTGGGGCTACGGTTTAGGGGTGAGCTTTGCAGAGTAGGGTTCTGGGTTGGACTTGGTGGTCCTGAGGGTCTTTTCCAACCTGAATGTTTCTGTGATTCTGTGAAGTGTGCCAGCACCCAAGCCCTGAGAGGGCTCCCAAGTGTGCCAGCACCCAAGCCATGAGAGGGCTCCCAAGTGTGCCAGCACCCACAACTATGAGAGCTCCCCAGCTGCAACCCTTCTGGGGTCTGGGCACCAGGTGGTCACTGCCCCTTCATTCTGTCCAGAGGGGTGGAAGCTGCTCAACCACCTTTCCCCACCCTAATCCTCAGTCTTAGGTGGTAAAGCTTTCCAAGTGGAATTAGCAGTCTGGAATTCAGATTGTAGTGAGTCTCAAAGCTGTTGTGTCTGGCAGGTGTGATCTACTTTGGATCATTTGCTACAGCCAAGGTCATGAACTCACTTCAAGAAAGACATTGAGGTGCTGGAGGGTGTCCAGAGAAGGGCAAGGAGGGTGGTGAGGGGTCCTGAACACAATGCTTATGTGGCTGAGGGACCTGGAGAAGGGGAGCCTGAGGGGAGACCTCATTGCTCTCTCCAGCTCCCTGAGAGGAGGCTGGAGCCAGGTGGGGGTTGCTCTCCTCTCCCCAGTATCAGTTGATAGGAGGAGAAGAAATGGCCTGAAATTGTGCCAGGGGAGGGTGAGGCTGGAGAGGAGGAAAAATTCCTTTGCTGCTGGAGTGGCAAAGAAGTTGATAGAGGCCATGAAGAATCACTGAGAGTTTTCTAAAGGAAGGAAGAAAACCCAGAAGGGTCAGCCCCAAATGTTTCAAGTCTGAAGCAATCACCTGAAAGGTACTTCCCATGCTATAGGCTTTGCTGGCACACCTCTCCATGTCCTGAGTAAGCAAGGAATGCACTAATTAGCATTAATTAGAGATACATGAGCAGTGATGGAATTCACCCCATGAACACTACAAAAGAGATCCACAGATTCATAGAATGGTTTGGGTTGGAAGGGACCTTGAAGCTCATCCAGTTCCAACCCCCTGCCATGGGCAGGGACCCCTCCAACCAGCCCAGGTTGCTCAAGGCTTCATCCAGCCTGGCCTTGAACATCTCCAGGGAGAGGACACCCACAGCCCCCCTGGGCAACCTGTGCCAGTGTCTCACCACCCTCCCTGGAAATGTCTTCTTAATCTCCAGTCTCAATCTGCCCTCTTCTAGCCTCAATCCATTGTCCCTTGTCCTATCACCACAAGCCCTTGTGAAAGAAGTCCTCCACAGCCTTCCTGGAGGTCCCCTTCAGATCTTGAAATGCAGCTCTAAGGTCTCCCTGGAGCCTTTTCTCCAGGGTGAACAACCCCAGCTCTCTCAGGCTGGCTTTGTAAGAGAGGTCTTGGGGTCCCAGGTGAGCAGAGCAGAGGGGCAGGATCCATCTCTGACAATGGGCACTGGCAGCCCAGAAGGCCAATGGCAGCCTTTGGGCTGCCATTGGCCTTCTGGGCTGCCAGTGCCCATTGCTGGCTCCTTGTCCAGCTTCTCCCCCAAGTCCAATTTGGTCAGAACCAAATCCAAACACAGAGCACCAGGGACTCTACCTCAGAGCAGCTGCTTCCCCTCCACTGGCATTTTAAAGGCAAACCATTGTAGGTGTGTGCAAGAGATGCTGCAATTAGGGGTAGGCCAGGTTGATTCATCTCCTATGGCTCAACCAGGGCCATCAAAGAGGTGACTTTGTCCTCAGGTGACTGAAACAACACTTTTGTTTGCCTCTGAACATAGCCTCTCTGCCTGCCCTGCCAAATCAAAAGCAACCACAAGAGTGTCTGTCACATTGGTTTAAACATTTTATGACAAGTTTCTCTGAAGCCCTTTGCAAAGTAGCTTGGGGAGGGGGGGGGGGGGGAAGAAAGAAAAAGCCAAGCAGCTTCCAGAGTGTTTCACTGGCACATGAAGTGATGCTTTCCAAGTCCTGGAGGTGGAACGTTCTGAGCATTTATGGGAGCTCTGGGCTTCCAGTCCTCACGCTGAGCTGGCTGCTAGTACATGACAGAAAGCATCTGTGGTCGGGGTTCAAGCCCCAAAGCATGCAGAAGCCTGGGCAGCATCCTTCACTCGCACAGCTGATGGAGTGCAGCAGGCAGAAGTCGGCGGGATGGCCCCGCGCTGAGGTGACAGCGCCGAGGCCTGATGCACCCTGCACATCTCATGCTCTTCATGAGCAGGAGAAGGAGAAGGAGGCTCTTTCACAGGACAGACTGGGTGTAGATAAAAGGCACAGGGCACTGAAAGACATTAATGGCAGCATCAGTCATAAAGCACAGAGACAAGATCTGCCTGAAAGCCTGTGGGTAAGGAGCACTCATTACAAAAGGGATTGCACTGCTGCTAATGGGATGCTCATAGAGTCAGAATGGCTCAGGATGGAAGGGAGCTCAGCGCTCATCTCCTCCAACCTCCACACCATGCCCAGGGACACCTCTCAGCTAGACCTCTCATCTGCTCAGGATCTCATCCAACTGGCCCTCAACACCCCCAGGCAGGAGGCAGCCACAGCCTCCCTGGGCAGCCTGTGCCAGAGCCTCAGCAGCCTCCTGCTGAACAACTTCTTCCTCAGCCCCAGTCTGTGGTTCTGTGCTCAGTGTGGCCTCCCCATGAGCCAAAGGCTACAACACTTGCAGATCAAAATGTGCATCAACTCCTAAGAGCAATTAGACTGTTTTCAAGGTCCCCAGCTATTGCAAGAGGCCTGCAGCTTCTCCTGCTGACAACTGACAAGCCCAGTGCTGTTTAGGTTTTTTTCCTTTCAGTCTGACAAATGCAATTTCTCCCCCCCCCCCCCAATGGGTTGCTCAGCAGTGATGGTTATGCAGAGAAAAGTGGCAGACAGGGCTGGGCAGCAGCAGCACAGAAGAAGTGCAAACTTGAGAGAGGCTGGATGAATATTCATGGCAGAGCAATCTTCCCTCACAGATGATGGTGCAGAATGGGATCAGCAAAGCCAACGGCGTTCACGCCGCCTGAGCTTCCCCTCTGAGCACTCAGTTTAATCTGCACCTAAGCCTGACAACCTGTGAACACTGAGCAAACATTCAATGGCATGCAAAAACTTCACTGACATCAGCTTTCTGACTGGGATCAATCTTCTGGCACAGACACAATAAACAGCTTTTTTTTCATTATGCTTCCCCCACGCCCTCCCCCAAGCAGAGTTTTTGATCTACAGACTTTTAATTCCATCTCCCCCTTCAATCCAATGGCTTCCAAACACTGTCCTGCAGACTTTGTTCTTTTGTGTTAGGAAGAAGTTGTTCCCCATGAGGGTGGTGAGAGCCTGGCACAGGTTGTCCAGGGAGGTGGTGGAAGCCTCATCCCTGGAGGTGTTTGCAGCCAGGCTGGAGGTGGCTGTGAGCAACCTGCTGCAGTGTGAGGTGTCCCTGCCCATGGCAGGGGGGTGGAAACTGAATGATCTGTAAGGTCCTTTCCAACCCTAACAATTCTATGATTCTATGTGCTGCTGCCTATTCTCTACATCCTCCTGGCAAAGAGCATCCATGGGGATGGAGTACTGAGGACAGGGATTTCAGAACAGTCTGGCACTGGCCATCACTTAAGGCTTGGTGATGAGGAGAAGCAACCAGGCTCTGATACTGGACCTGGAACACTTCCCACTGCCAAATGAATGGCTGCTGGCTGACTTTGGAGTGAAGGTCTTAAGATTTTCTTCCCATGATGTCCAAACCCCTACCTTGGTGCTCACAGGTTCATAGATTCATAGACTGGTTTGGGATGGAAGGGACCTTAAAGCTCATCCAGTTCCTTCACCCCTACCATGGGCAGGGACACCTCCCACCAGCCCAGGCTGCTCAAAGCCTCTCTCCATCTCTGGCAATGGGCACTGGCAGCCCAGAAGGCCGATGGCAGCTGGCTCCTGCCCAGCTTCTCCCCCGCTACCACCCCCAAATCCTTTCCTGAAGGGCTGCTCTCATCTCCAGCTTCAATCCCCACCCTGCCCTTGCGCGGGGGCTGGACTCCGTGATCGCCAGAGGTCCCTTTACTCGGAGGATGGAGAAACTCTGCAGCAAGCTGTCCAGGGAGATGCTAAATGCTCCATCCCTAGAAGCATTCAGGTTCAGGCTGGAGTGGACTCTGAGCAACCTGCCTGGTCGAAGACGTCTCTGCCAACAGCACAGGGGTGTGTGTCAAACTACATCACCCTTACCGGTCCTTTCCAACTCAACTACTTGCTGCGGCTGTGATTCCCTCTCGGCACGGCCGCCCGAGCCTGTTCCAGCGCCTTCCCCTCGCTGGGGCTCCGCCGGCTGCGCTGCGACCCCACGCGCGCCGCTGCCCGCCCGGCTGAGAGCATCCCTGCCGCGGCCGCCTGCGCGTGCTAAAAATAGACCGCGGGGCCTGACAACTGCCTTCTGATTGGCTGCTGCTGACGTCCCGCCAGCCTATGAGAGCGCGGAGCGCGGAGGCCGCCGGCAGCCTCGGCAGAGCCGGCTGGGGCTTAGCGGGGAGGATTCGGCCCCGCTCGGCCCCGCTCGGCCCGGTTCGGTTTGGCTGGGCTGGGCTCGGCTCGGCTCCGCTCGGCCCGGTTCGGTTTGGCTGGGCTCGGCTCGGCTCCGCTCGGCCCGGTTCGGTTTGGCTGGGCTCGGCTCCGCTCGGCCCGGTTCGGTTTGGCTGGGCTCGGCTCCGCTCCGCTCGGCCCGGTTCGGTTTGGCTCGGCTCGGCTCGGCCCGGCTCAGAAGACGCCGAGAGCCACGTGGAAGCCATTGGGGAAGGGTAGCGGCGCTCTGACGGGCGCCGAGCCGCTGGGACTCGCCGTTTGCGCTCTGTAAAGCACAAACCCCCGAGTGCTGGCGGCCGGGGATGTCGGCGCATCCCGCTGGCCTGTGGGGGCCGCTGCCCACCTGCGCCTCCTCCGAGGCTGCCAGCCTCCCCTGCCGGCAGGGGGCGCGGGGGGCTGCCTTGGCGGCGATCGGGAGCTGCGGGAGCGCCGTCTGTCCCGCGGCGCTGCCCTAGAGTCGCAGAATCAGAGAGGGGTAGGGGTTGGAAGGGACCTCTAAAGATTATCCAGTCCAACCCCCCCGCCAAGGCAGGTTCGTCTAGAGCGGCTGCACAGGAACGCCTTCAGGAGGGTGTTCAACTATCCAGAGAAGGAGACTCCACCACCTCTGTGGGCAGCCTGCTCCAGGGCTCCGTTCCCCTTACGGCAGAGGAGTTCCCATCCCATTGAGCTGGTGGTACCCACGGTGCTAAGCATGCCCTGGACGTTTTACCACAGATTGGTTAGGTTGCAAAATAAAGCCCACCATAACCTTGGAGATCATCCAGTCCCACATC
The DNA here is from genome assembly GCA_015227895.2 of Colaptes auratus. Taxonomy (NCBI): domain Eukaryota; kingdom Metazoa; phylum Chordata; class Aves; order Piciformes; family Picidae; genus Colaptes; species Colaptes auratus. Next base: position 30,461,325 of record CM037634.1, on the reverse strand, counting down.
AACCCAACCCCACCATGGCCAGCAAACCCTGTCCCAAAGTGGACCAAAGTCCACATGGGGCTTGAATGCCCCCAGGCATGGGGACTCCACCACCTCCCTGGGCAGCCTCTGCCAATCTCTGACCACTCTTGCAGCAAAGAAATTGTTCCTCATTTCCAACCTAGCCCTCCCCTGGCACAATTTCAGGACGTTTCCTCTCCTCCTATCACCTGATCCTAGGGAGAAGAGACCAAGCCCCACCTCACTATAATTTGCCTAATCTGCTCTGCTCCTTTTGTGCTCGGCAGGATTGCTACTGTCGGGCTCTGGGGAGCTCAGCCTCTAACTTTTAGCCCTTTAGTTTTGAAAACCAGGTAGCCATAGGAACGGAGTAACAAAAGAACACTCAAAGAGCAGGGCAGGGATTTCAGAACACCACAACCAAAACACCTTCTCTGTTTTGGGAGTCTTTTCTGGCACTGCCTGTTGGAAAGGTCAGTAGGTGTATGGCAAATTGTGAGGGGGGGAAAGGGTTCTTCTTTCAAAATAATTTGCATCCTATGGTATTTCCTGTGCCCCCATGCTTGCCTCAGCCTTGAAAGAGGAGAAATGCCACCTGTTGTAATAAAAAGTGTAGAAGATGGATGTGTACAAAGACACAGGAGAGTGGGGCACTGCTGGAGCTAGAGAGGAAAGAAAGAATCTACTGTAAAACATACTGAACATGGGAAATGGTGCAGCAGTGGCAGGCTTGTGCACTCTGGTCTTCAGTACTCAGGGAAGTAGTTCTTGTCATTACTACAAGGATGGATTTTCCTTGGTGCAGCCCATTTTGGCAGTCATCAAAACCACAGAAAGTTCCTCAGTTAAAGCTGAGCCCAGTAAGCTCAGCTCTCCCTCCTTCCTCTCATTCTTAATCTCACCTACTGCTTATGAGCAGACTCTGCTCACCCACGGTTCTCTCAGGTACATTTTCCTTGACTCACAGAATCACAGGATGGCTCAGGCTGGAGGGAGCTCAGAGCTCCTCTGCTCCAACCTCCCCTCCATGCCCAGGGACACCTCTCAGCTACACTCAGCTGCTCAGGGCCTCATCCAGCCTGGCCCTCAACACCCCCAGGCAGGAGGCAGCCACAGCCTCCCTGGGCAGCCTTCACCAGAGGCTCAGCTCCCTCCTGCTGAACAACTTCTTCCTCAGCTCCACTCTAACCCTGCTCTGCCTCAGCTCCAAACCATTCCCCCTTGGCCTGGCTCAGACCCCCTCAGCAAAAGTCTCTCTGCAGCCTTCCTGCAGGATCCCTTCAGGTGCTGGCAGCAGCTCTGAGGTGCCCCTGGAGCCTTCTCCTCTGCAGGCTGCACAGCCCCAGCTCCCTCAGCCTGTGCTCCCAGCAGAGCTGCTCCAGCCCTGGGCTCATCCTTGTGGCCCTCCCTGGGCTCACTCTGAAGATGGTCCAAGGGCTGGAGCACCTCTGAACAATTATTTGCTTTTTCATATGAGAAACCTGGAAGTGTCACAGAAGAAATGGTCCTCCTCCCGCTGCCAGCAGTTAGCATTCCCTTCACAAGTGTTTTGGCACTTGCCAGTAGATAATTATGGGCTGTGCTCTTTGCCATCAAGTACTTCCCTTTCATAATTAAGAAGTCCTTTGAATTGTGGACAGCTAACTTCTCCACGCTCAAGGATTGCAAGCAATTAGTATGTAAATTAGAAGTTGACAAGGGCAGCTCCCATGGACAAGATAATGCCCAGGCACCGAAGCTACTTGTGCTTAAGGTAAGAGCAAGAGGAAATGAGGACTTTTAAAAGTCTCAAACCATTGAGCTTAAAGTGGATCAGAACACAGAACCCTTCTCTGGGTGGGAACCCAGGTACAGGCTCAGTCACAATCAGAAGATGCAGATTTCAACTGGGATTCTTTAGTGTGGAGAAGAGGAGGCTGAGGGGAAACTTCACTGCTCTCTACAGCTCCCTGAAAGGAGTTTGCAGTGAGGCTGGGCTCTTATCCATGGGAGCAGGTGATAGAAGGAGAGGAAATGGCCTGAAATTGTGCCAGGGGAGGGTTAGGTTGAAGAGGAGGAAAAATGTCTTTGCTGCAAGAGAGGTCAGGGACTGGCAGAGGCTGCCCAGGAGGTGGTGGAGTGCCCAGCCCTGGAGGTGCTCAGGAGCTGTGTGGCCATGGCACCTGGGGCCGTGGTTTGCTGGCCATGGTGGGGTTGGGTTGAAGTTTGGACTGGGTGATCTTTTCCAACCCAAACAATTCTGTGACTTTGTGCTTCTAGCTGTGCCAGCCCTGCTAGAAAATCTGCTCCTTGAACGCACCAAACCCACCTGAGGCTCAGTGCGTTTAAAACTCGGGTCACAGAAGCGGCCACAGCGCATTCAGATCCATTAGTGAGCAGGACTTTGCCTCCACAGACTGAGGTGGTTATTTGCACTGGAGTCAGGAGTCAGCCTGCTTTGCTGAGGAAGTGTCTTGGACCTTCCCCAGCTATTGATATTCCTAAAGTGATGATCTTGCTGTCCGTGTGGCTGCAGTGAGCATCACCTCACCACCCAGCTCCTGTAACGTGTGCCTGGCCTTACCTGGGCTGCTGACTGCATCTGCTGGAGGCTTTGAGCACAGGCCCCACTGCTTTGAGTTTTAAATAGGGCTTGGGTGTGAGGCTCTTCATCCTCTTCCTCTTGGCCAGTGCTGCCAGTGGGTTGCTTACTGCTCTCAGTCGTGCAAGAAAATTGCTCCTTGTGCAAACTGTGCAGTACTCTGATCTCAAAAGGCCAGCTGCAGTGGTTTCAGCCATGAAGGTTCAGGAGGCAGCAGGAAGGTCAGGATGAGATGGCATCTGCTGGAAAGAGGAGGATGTTTCTTCTCCAGAAATGTCTCTCTGTGCAGCTCGCTCGGCAGTATTGAGGCTGCTGCAGTACAGGAGGTTCCCGAGTCACACGATCAGGGAATGGGTTGGCTTGGAAGGGACCTTCAAGATCATCCAGTGCCAACCCTTTGCCCATGGGCAGGGACACCTCCCACCAGCCCAGGCTGCTCAAGGCCTCATCCAACCCAGTCTTGAACACCCCCAGGCAGGGGACACCCACAGCCTCCCTGGGCAGCCTGTGCCAGTGCCTCCCCACCCTCACTGCAAAGAATTTCTTCCTAATTTCCAGCCTCAATCTGCCCTTCAATCCATTTGTCTGAGTTCCAGCAACTCCTTGCTGCCCTGAGTCTTGCACTTCACCTGCTGCAGAAATTAGAACATGGGGAGGGGGGAGGGGATGGAGGGGGGAAGAAAAGAAAAGAAGAATAAAATCAAAGTCTTAATAGCAATGAGATCAAACCAGCACAATGCAGAAGGAGATAATTACATTGCTCAGCTGTCACAAGGCCAGCACAGAAAGTGACTCATCTGCCTTCACATGCACAGCCTGCTCAAACCTAGCTGGATAATGATTTATTTGGCTGCTTTTGATTCTTTTGCCAAATGTTGCCACTTTCTGATGTGGTTTAAGCACTTAGGGGGTTTTGTTCAAAGTGTTCATTGAAAACTTTATCACTGAACCACACAGAAGAGGCTTCCACAGCTCCAGTGTAATTAAGTTGCAGGCAAGTTGCTGTGCATCACGGAATCTGCCTTGCTAGGAGTGCAGGAGTTCAAAGGCAGCTCTCCTGCAAAGATAAGGTCCAAGATGCAGTAGATGTTGTCTTCCTTGACTTCAATAAGGCTTCTGACACTCTCTCCCATCACTTCCTCGTGGGAAAGCTCAGGAGGTGTTGGTGAGAAGAGTGGAAGGTGAGATGGGTCACGGAGTGGCTAAGCAGCAGAGCTCAGAGGGCTGTGATCAGTGGTGCAGAGCCCAGCTGCAGACCTGCAGCTGGTGCTGTTCCCCAGGGGCCAGCACTGGGTCCAGTCTTGTTCAACATCTTCAGCAACTACCTAGATGAAGAGTCACAGAATGCATTGGGTCGGAAGGGACCTCTAAAGGTCATCCAGTCCAAGCCTCCTGCAGTGAGCAGGGACATCCTCAGCTAGATCAGGTCACCCAGAACCCCATCGAGCCTCACCTTGAGTATCTCCAGGGCTGGAGTGGCCCCTGGGCAGGTTTGCTGATGATACCAAACTGGGAGGACTGGTTGACACACAGGCTGTGTGGCCACTCAGTGATATCAGCACAGGCTGCACAGCTGGGCAGACAACCTGATGGGGCTCTACAAGGATGAGTCCTTGTAGAGTCCTGCACCTGGGGAGGAGCAGCCCCATGCACCAGGACGGGGTAGGGGTTGACCTGCTGGAGAGTAGCTCCACAGGGAAGGACCTTGGAGTCCTGGTGGACCAGAAGCTGCCCATGGGACAGCAATGTGCCCTTGTGGCCAGGAAGGCCAAGGGCATCCTGGGCTGCATTCAGCAGTGTGGCCAGCAGGTCAAGGGAGGTTCTCCTGCCCCTCTGCTCTGCCCTGCTGAGACCTCACCTGGGATATTGCATCCAGTTCTGGGCTCCCCAGGTCAAGAGGGACAGGGATCTGCTGGAAGGAGTCCAGTGGAGGCTCTGAGGATGCTGAAGGGACTGCCACATCTGTGTGATGAGGAAAGGCTGAGGGGCCTGGGGCTGTTCAGCCTGGAGAAGGCTGGGAGATGACCTTGCTTATGAATATAATCTATAAAATCTGCACTACACACAGAGTGCTGAGGTGGAGGAGCAGCAGTGTCAGAACTTTGCATAGCAATTGGCCTTGGTTTTTAATTCTCCCATTAGGTGGAGACTCTGAAATAAGGAAGAAAGATTCTCAGGGTTAGAAGTGAAAACACTTTTGTAGAGAGCTTTCATCCAATCCTCAACCTGAACAAAGTGTAACTGGCTGACATCTTGGAACCACAGGAACAGAGAATGGTAGAGGTTGGAAGGGACCTCTGGAGGTCATCCAGTCCACCCCCCTACCACAGCAGCATCACCCAGGGCAGGGCACACAGGAACACAGCCAGGTGGGGCTTTGAAAGCCTCCAGGGAAGGAGACTCCACAACCTCTCCAGCAGCCTGCTCCAGGGCTCTGTCACCCTCACTGTAAAGAAGTTTCTCCTCATGCTGAGGTGGTTCCAGTTTGTGTCCATTGCTCCCTGTCCTCTCAGAGGAGACCATGGAAAAGTGTCACCTTCTTCTTTATAAACATTGATCAGATCTCCTCTCAGTCTTCTCAGAAGTCAGAGGAATGGATTGAAACTTGAGGAGGGCAGATTGAGACTGGAGATGAGGAAGAAATGCTTTGCAGTGAGGGTGGGGAGACACTGGAGCAGGGTCCCAGGGGGGCTGTGGCTGCCTCCTCCTTGGAGGTGTTCAAGGCCAGGCTGGATGAGACCTCGAGCTATGTGGTCTCGTTGAAGGTGTCCCTGCTCACAGCAGGAGGGATGGGACTGGATGGTCTTTAAGTTCCCTTCCAACCCAAACCATTCTATGACTCTGTGAACATTTCAGCACTGCAGAGTGAAAGGAACCCTAAAAGCCTTGCCAGGTGTGGTCATTACCTTGTCACTGCCAGCAAATCCCTGCTCGTAGAGCAGCCTCAGGAGGAGTCACCCACTTCCCCCCCACTCTCATTACTGCTACTCCTGGGAGTTCTTTGGGTCCTTCAGCAGCACCAGGGTGCAGCTGCTGTGTCAGGAAAACCTCCTTCCAATATGAGAGCTGACTTGAAGCCTAAAGGAATACATCTGGTGGAGATCTTGCTCCCGAATGGATGCTTTGGAGGGCATGCTGGCCGTGCTCTCAGTGCCTGCATGCCCAGTGCCTGCTGCTTTCTTGCTCATTTGGAGGATTATCATCTGGTTAGATGCTCTGGGACATGTGAAGGTCAAAATCCTGCCTCTGCCATGCTGCTTCTCCACGATCCAGTGGAGGTTTTCCCACGGAGCACCACTTGCAGCTGCACAGATTGCATTGGTTTGGAAGGGACCCTCAAAGGTCATCTTGTCCAATCCCCCCCCTGCAGGCAGCAGGGACACCTCCAACTTGGTCAGGCTGCCCAGGGCCACATCAGGCCTGATGCTGAATGTTAAAAGAGGAAGAAAACCTTTCTAGGTAGCAAATGGTTCAGTTAGTGTGAGCTGAAAGTGTCTTGTGCAGCCATCCCATGAGGTCTTTGGAGAAATCAGTGTCTGCTTCCTGACCTACTGACACTGTTTTGCCTTTTTCATCTGGACAGCAGCCAGCAATGGGCACTGGCAGCCCAGAAGGCCAATGGCAGCCTTTGGGCAGCCTTTGGGCAGCCTTTGGGCAGCCTTTGGTCTGCCATTGGCCTTCTGGGCTGCCAGTGCCCATTGCCAGAGATGGAGAGAGGGGATCCTGCCCCTCTGCTCTGCCCTGCTGTGTCCAGCTATGGGAACCCCAGCACAAGAAGGACATGGACCTGATGGGAGGGTCCAATGGAGGGCACAAAGATGATCAGAGGGCTGGAGAACCTCTGCTATGGGGCCAGGCTGAGGGAGCTGGGGGTCTTCAGCCTGGAGCAGAGAAGGCTCCAGGGAGACCTCAAAGATGCACTTCATGTGAAGGGAACCTACAGGAAGGCTGAGCAGGGACTGTGGGGTAGGATGAGGGACAATGGTTTGAAAGTGGAGCAGGGCAGGTTTAGGCTGGGCATCAGGAGGAAGTTCTGCACAGTGAGAGGGGTGAGACACTGGGACAGGCTGCCCAGGGAGGCGTTTGAGGCCCCATCTCTGGAGGCATTCAAGACCAGACTGGATGTGGCAGCCTGCTCTAGCTGGAGATGTCTGTGCTTACTGCAGGGGGGTTGGACAAGATGACCTCTGAGGGTCATTTCCAACCCAGTGCATGCTGTGAATGTGTGAATCTTGACCACATGAAATAGGAACAAGGTCTTTCTCAGCCTTGAAAAGTCTGTTAATGCAGGCAGAAAGAAAAAACCTCTCACTCCTCACAGTGGCCTGAGTGCTGGCTGGTGTGAAAACCCCAATCTGTGTCCTTCCAGCTACCAAGAGTGCTGCAAGGGAGGAGGAGAAAGGCCACAGTGTGTGTGTGTGAGTCTGCCTGAAGTGCAAACTGCTTCCTCAGCAGCCAGGGCTGCACGCTGGTGCAGATCAGAGCCTTACATAAGGCTCTTATGCAAGGGGGCTGGGAGAAGAGCTGCAGTGATTCAGATGCTCTGTGTGTGTGGTGTTCATCCTGTGGTGTTCTTTCAGCTCAGAACAACAGGGGAAAAAAAAGCCAAACACCCAAAACAAGCTAACAAACACACCCTGACAGATGAGCTGCTTGGGATGGACCTTCCTGCAGCAGCTGGGGGGCAGACAGCTCTGGGTGCTGCTGGCTTTTCACCTAATTCTTCTTTCTTCTTGGCTTTTGGTTGGTTTGTGCTTTCCCAAGCTGCTTCATGGAGCACAGCAGGATTCCTAGATGGCTAGATTCCTAGATGGCTAGATCCCTAGATGGCTAGATTCCTAGATCCCTAGATGGCTAGATTCCTAGATGGCTAGATTCAAAGACTCATAGATTCATAGAATGGTTTGGATTGGAAGGCACCTTGAAAATCATCCAGTGCCAAGCCCCCTGCCACAGGCAGGGACACCTCCCACCAACCCAGGCTGCTCAAGGCTTCATCCAGCCTGGCCTTGAGCACCTCCAGGGCAGTCTGTGCCAGTGTCTCACCACCCTCACTGCAAAGAATTTCTGCCTGATCTCCAGTCTAAATCTGCCCTCTTCCAGCTCCAGTCCATTCCCCTCATTTATCACTGCAGGTCTTTGTGAACAGTCCCTCCCCAGCCTTCTCACAGCCCCCTTCAGGTACTGGAAGGCTGCTGTCAGCCTTCTTTTCTCCAGCCCCAGGGCTCTCAGCCTTTCCTCATCACACAGATGCTCCAGCTCCTTCAGCATCCTCAGAGCCCCATGGACTCTGTCCAGTGGTTTCCTGTCCCTCTTGACCTGGGGAGCCCAGAACTGGATGCAATATTCCAGGTGAGGTCTCAGCAGGGCAGAGCAGAGGGGCAGGAGAACCTCCCTTGACCTGCAGGCCACACTCTTTGAATGCAGCCCAGGATGCCCTTGGCCTTCCTGGCCATGAGGGCACATTGCTGTCCCATGGGGAACTTCTTGTCCACCAGGGCTCTCAGGTTCTTCTCCATGGGGCTGCTTTCCAGCAGGGCAGCTCCTGCTCTGTCCTGGTGCATGGGGCTGTTCCTCCCCAGGTGCTGCAGCAGGGATGAGCCATCTCCAGCTTGCAGGCAGTGTGTGCAAGGAATATGGACTTGGATGCAGGGGAAAGCAGGTCAGACCCAGGCAGCAGAGAAGGAGGGAAACCAAACAAAGTGAGAGGGAGGCAGGGGGGAAACTGCAAACCTCTTATCTAGCAGGCTCCCAGGGTCACAGCACTATCAGTTCATGGTAAGAACAGTCAAAGCTGGACTGAGAGGAGCCTGTCCTTGGTGCCTTGTGTGAACCCTGTTGGAAGAATGTTTCCATGTCAGCCTGCACCATGCCCAGGTCATTAAGTTCCACTTTGACAACTGCCCTCAGAGGCCACAGCTTTGGAACAGGTTTGTGTTGCTGGTGTACAGTTGTGGCTACTTCCAAAGTGCTGTCCTGCTGGGTTTGTTTTCTTCCTTGGCCATCATATGGCAATACAGAATCACAGATTGGGCTGGGCTGGAAGGGACCTCCCAGGCTCATCCAGACCACCCCCTCTGCAGTCAGCAGGGACATCCTCAACTAGATCAGGTTGCTCAGAGCTTCACTTTGAATATCCTCAGGGATGGGGCCCCAGGCACCTCCCTGGGCAGCCAATATTTGGTGACAGCTCTCTCCACATCCCTCAGCCCTGTCCCCTTCCTGCACTCTGTGTTTCTGTCGTGCTCTCTCAGACAAGGAGTCAATAAAGAGCCATATGATAATGAGCATCCATGCCTCAGGCTTCATGGCTTCCAAATGTCATGCTTACACAGAGAGCATTGTCTGGGAGAAGGCAGCAGTCTCAATAACCCATTAGGACTTTGTTTACTCAAGGGCACACAATCATCTCTAATTTCAACTCCCAGCCAAACACTCCTTTGTCTAGCTCCCCCCTCCCCGAGTACCCCACGGGGCACTCAGGCTGCCATTCCCCTCCTGGGCATTGTTGCAGCACATATTTTCCACCATATAAAGTTGCACCTCGTGCCAGCCCCCAAACAAAACCATTCTGTGAGCAAGGGCACAACGATGTGGTGACTTTGGCCCTGGGTTAATTAGCCTGGAAGGAACAGGGTTCTGCTGCTCTGGAGGCAGAGAGTGCTCCAAGTGCCGTGCTCTGAGGTGCTGAGAGTGCCAGTGAGACACTGCAGCAGCCACAGCTTCTGTGGGTGGAGGGAATTGTGTGGAGTCATTCTGGGAGAAGGACTTGGACACAGTCTGGCCTTGGGGTGGGGAGGAAGGCAAAGGCTGAGAGCATTGGGGCTGCTTAGCCTGCAGAAAGGGAAACAGCATCTGGAGCACTGTGTCCAGTTCTGGGCTCCCCAGATCAAGAGGGGCAGGGAACCACTGGAGAGAGTCCCACTGAGGCTGTGAGGATGCTGAAGGGACTGCAGCCTCTGTGTGATGAGGAAAGCCCTGGGGGTGTTCAGCCTGGAGAAGGCTGAGAGGGGACCTGAGCAATGGTTACAAATATCTGAGGGGTGGGGGTCAAGAAGCAGGGCCAGGCTCTTGTCACTGGTGCCCAGTGATAGGACAAGGGGCAAGGGACACAAATTGCAGCCCAGGAGCTTCCACCATGGGGGGGGTTGAAAACTCCTCCCCAACAGAACTACCAAACACCTCAACAGGAGGAGAAACTTCTTTGGTGTGAGGCTGCTGGAGCCCTGGAGCAGGCTGCCCAGAGAGGCTGTGGAGGCTCCTCTGGAGACTTTCCAAACCTACCTGGATGCATTCCTGTGTGACCTGTCCCAGGCTGATCCTGCTCTGGCAGGGGGGTTGGGCTGGATGCTCTCCAGAGAGCCCTTCCAACCCCTCCCATGCTGTGATTGTGTGATTCTGCTTTCCATCCTGTTAACCTCACTTTTGACACAAAACTGCTGCTGCTATCTAACTATGAGTCAGAAGCCATCCAGAAACAGCTTACTTAACATATTGATAGCCTTGGGCTTTTGCTGAGCTCTTACTACCCATTGTACAGAGCCCCTTTTAAAGCACTGTGTGGCTTCAAACAAATATTAGCTCTAAAATCTGGGTCACCCTTCTTACTGAAGGGCAGAGAAAGAGGTTTGCTCCTTTCCTAGGGAAAACTCTTTCCTTTTCAAACTGGTTGACTTGGTGCTTTGGAACAGGGAAATCATTTCAGCCAGCAGTAGAACCATAGAGTCAGTAAGGTTGGAAAAGACCTCAAAGATCCCCCAGTCCAACCTGCCACCCAAGACCTCCTGACTGCTAGACCATGGCACCAAGTGCCACGTCCAGTCAAGCTGCAGTAGTGCAGCTGATGATGGAGCTTGAGCTCAGGAGTGGTTTCTGGGCATTAGGCTCAGTGCTCTCCTGGGACACAGCATCACAGAACTGTCAGGAGTGGAAGGGACCTCAAGCCTCAGCCAGTTCCAACCCCCTGCCATGGCAGGGACACCTCACACTGCAGCAGGTTGCTCACAGCCACCTCCAGCCTGGCTGCAAACACCTCCAGGCAGGAGGCTTCTAGCACCTCCCTGGGCAGCCTGTGCCAGGCTCTCACCACCCTCCTGGGGAACAACTTCTTCCCAAGGTCTAATCTAGCTTGGATCCACTCCCCCGCCCCCCCACTCTGTCATTACCTAATACCCTAAAAAGTCCCTCCCCAACTTTCTTGTAGCCCCCTGCAGATACTGGAAGGCCACAATAAGGTCTCCTTGGAGCCCTCTCCAGAGTGAACAACCCCAACTCCCTCAGTCTGTCTCCATAGCAGAGCAGCTCCAGCCCTCTGCTCATCCTCGTGGCCCTGCTCTGGACACCTTCCAGCACCTCCAGATCTTGTAACTTCAGAAGCAACAACTCTGCCTTTGAGCTTAGACTGGGGAGGTGAGCAGCCCAGCAACCCTACACGTCCTGGAGGAGTGTCCTGGCCACTGAGCTGGAGCATGAGGAGTGATGTGCAGTGGTGAGCTGTTGCAGCTACCTTTTATGAAGAGTCAGATCTCGTTGATTTGCTTTGGACATGTCATGGGGACAGCTGGCAGACGGCTGCCCTGAGGAGGATCACACTGAGAAGTGCCATGTTGCTGGATTGCCTTCAAGCCTGGATGGCAGATCAATGCTGAAGCATGCAAAGGCAGCACTCATGGCCCTGTAGGAAACAGAGTTTTCCTCTGCCAGGGAAACTTAGAAGCCCTTCAGAAGCAGGGAGGAGTTGGGTGGGGGATCTGGGGCTGTAATGCTCAAACCTGCTGTGTGTGTTTATGAGCCTTAAGGAAGTCTCTGCCAAGCCCCCTGGAGTTTGGAAGGCACAGCATGTTAGAAGAGAAGGGTTGTGAGAAGATGAGCCCCCTCCCACAGGTGCTCTCCACTGCTCTGCAAGAGGGCTGAGGCTGCTCCTTCAGCCAGCCCCACCTCTGGGCAACCTGCTGCAGTGGAGGATGTCCCTGCTGGCTGCAGAGGGGGTTGGGCTGGATGACCTTTGGAGTCCCCTTCCAACCCAGACCATTCTATGATTCTACCTACAGGTCCTGGGGAGTGCTGGATGAGAGCTTCACCACAGAATCATCATGGTTGGAGAAGACCTCTAAGATCAAGTCCAACCTTCTGCCCAACACCTCCACGTCTCAAAAGCCTGCCCAGGCTCTGGCTGCCTCCCAGCAGTTAGGAGCAAATGAGCAGATGCTGGTGGCTTATCCAGGTTCCTCATGACTGACATGAAGATGGTTTGTTGTCATCTCCAGCAGCTGTTGAGGCTTCTGTTTAAGGAAGGCTTACATGATGTTCTCTGCAAAGTGAGGAAGAAGTCAGATCATCAACTCCAGCCAGCAGCCGAACACCACCAGAGCTGAACTCAGGGTTTGAGGTGCAGCCTCAGCAGTGCCCAGAGCAGGGCACCATCCCTGCCCTGCTCCTGCTGCCCACAGCACTGCTGATCCAGGCCAGGCTGCTGGTGGCCTTCTTGCCCACCTGGCACTGCTGGCTCCTCTCCAGCTGCTGGCACCCAGCACCCCCAGGCCCTTTTCTGCTGGGCACTGTCCAGCCGCTGTGCCCCAAGCCTGGAGCACTGCCTGGGGCTGTTGTGACCCAAGTGCAGCAGCCAGCACATGGCCTTGCTCAGCCTCACCCAGCTGACCTCAGCCCATGGATCCAGCCTGGCCAGGTCCCCCTGCAGAGCCTCCAGCAGATCAACACTGCCACCCAATTCAGTGTCAGCTGCAGACTTCCTGGGGGTGCACTCAATCCTCTCATCCAAAAGAAAGAATTTCCCACAGAAGTTTCAGGCTTGAGCTCTTAGCTCCATTTTGCAGCTCCCCAAGCAGCTGGGTGTAGAGAGGCACAAAGGTTAATCCAGAGGCATATTTGTGAGGCTTTCAGCAGGGCCTTGGCTCTGACTGAATTGCTGGAATCTGCTGTGAAACAAGGGCTCCTGCTTTAGCAGCTGGCTGAAACACTCCCAGGAGAAATCCTTCCAGGATCCCAGAGCTTTGATTTAATGAGATTTAATTGTTCTGCAGCTTAGCTTATTTATCAATATCTGAGGGCTGGGGGTCAGGAGGGAGGGCACAGGCTCTGCTCACTTGCTCCCTGGGACAGGACAAGGAGCATGGATGTAAGCTGCAGCACAGGAGGTTCCACCTCAACACAAGGAGGAACTTCTTTACTGTAAGGGTCACAGAGCCCTGGAGCAGGCTGCCCAGAGAGGTTGTGGAGTCTCCTGCTCTGGAGAGTTCCAAGCCCCATCTGGATGTGTTCCTGTGTGACCTGAGCTAGATTGTATGGTCCTGCTCTGGCAGGGGGGGTGATGATCTCTCTGGGTCCCTTCCAACCCCTGACATCCTGTGATCCTGTGATCTCTTTCATTTTAGAGCTCCTCTTGCTGTATCCAAAGGACCAATCCCAGCACTGAATGAGCAAGAAAGAATTCCAGCGGAGGAGCAAGGATCAGAGGCACAAGGTCAAAACCCAGGCAAGAGCAATTTGCAACAACCAAATTGCCTGATGTAAAACCTTGGTTTGAGAGTCGTTAAGAGGAGGCTGTCCAGAAGTCAAAGGTCTTTGGAGCACTATGCAAATGGAAATCCTGCCACCCTCCTAAAGCCTTTTAATCCAGTCGTTAATCTCAGTAATGACCTCGTCCATGGGGAGCTCTCCAGTGCTCAGCCACTTAAGCACATTACCTAGGTTGTCCTTTGCAAACTTTTGGAGAGGACACAGGCAGATAAATAACATCCTGCTGGAAAGGAGCTGCAGCCCTCCTGGACAAGAGCACTTTCACTGTGGCCAATCTCCCAGCACCTGTGGAAGTCTCCTGTTGCCTCTTTCTTTACCACAGCACCGTGGTCCTTAGCAGCTGGCAGAGCTTTGCGTAAAGCAGGAGAGTCCTGGGGGACCAGAAGTTCTCCATGGGACAGCAAGAAGGTCAATGGCACCTGGGGTGCATTAAGAGAGCTCAGAGATCATCTACTCCAACCTCAGACCTGCCATGGGCAGGGACACCTCTCAATTGCACTCAAGGCTTCGCCCAGCCTGGCCTGGAACACCCCCAGGGAGGAGGCATCCACAGCCTCCCTGGGCAGCCCGGGCCAGTGTCAAGGTTAACTTCTAGCTCCACTTTCAGTTCTTTGGCTTCCTCCACCTGAAAACCTGGGAGGCCATTTAGAAGGTGCTCCAGCATTCCCTTGTTGCCAATATGCCAATGGAAGTTACAGTGAAAAAGAAAGATCCAAAGAGAGCAGAAAGGAGAGGATTACCTAAGCTGATGGCATTCAACAAGGATGAGTAATGTCCTGCAGCTGGGGAGGAGCAGCCCCATGCACCAGGACAGGGTAGGGGTTGACCTGCTGGAGAGTAGCTCCACAGGGAAGGACCTTGGAGTCCTGGTGGACCAGAAGCTGCCCATGGGACAGCAATGTGCCCTTGTGGCCAGGAAGGCCAAGGGCATCCTGGGCTGCATTCAGCAGAGTGTGGCCAGGAGATCAAGGGAGGTTCTCCTGCCCCTCTGCTCTGCCCTGCTGAGACCACATCTGGGGTATTGCATCCAGTTCTGGGCTCTCCAGGTCAAGAGGGACAGGGGACTGCTGGAGAGAGTCCAGCAGAGGCTCTGAGGATGCTGCAACATCTGAATGATGAGGAAAGGCTGAGAGCCCTGGAGCTGTTCAGCCTGGAGAAGAGAAGGCTGAGAGGGGATGTGAGCAATGGCTATAAATATCTGAGGGGTGGGGGGCAAGAAGCAGGGGCCAGGCTCCTTCCCTCACAGTCTTCATTTGATTCTCTCTGGTAGTTCCCTATCCCTCTGGAGCTGGGGAGGCCAGAACTGGACACAGTAGCCCAGATGAAGGCTCCCCAGGGCAGAGCAGAGGTTTATCCTGGAGAAGCCTGAGAGAAGACCTGATCAGTGTTCACAAACACCACCTTGGCTGTCCTGCTCTGGACACACTGCAGCAACTCAGTGTCTGTCTTGTAGTGAGACTCAGGTTGGACTTGATGATCTTAAAGGTCTTTTCCAGCCTTGATAATTATTCTATGGGTTTATTTTATTCTGCTGTTGACAGAAAGCTCTGAGGGCAATCATGGAAAGAGAATTTCTATCAAAAAAAGAAGCTCTCTTCTCTCTGGTCTTTCCCAACC